>JAAIIK010021299.1:0-18602 GCA_014706435.1 Silurus glanis
TAGCCAGATATCAGTGCTAGACAGATTAGAGAGGAGTGTGTGTGTGTTTGACAAGAGTGAATCAACTGAAAGGAAACTGCTCCATTGTAGTAAGCAATTTTCTTGTACGAATCTGTTCACTTTGGCGGCCATCTTGGCAACTCTCCTGGGCGGTGTTTTGTAATTCCTGCAAGACCAAGATGTTTTTAAAGTTGCTTTAACTCATGTATATGTTTTGTCACCAATGGCATGCTATGTAGACAAAAGTACTGAGACACCTGATTTTATGTGGTTCCTCTCCAAACTGTAACCACAAACTTGGAGGCACACAATTATACGGGACGTCTTTGGATGCGGTGGCATTCAATTTTCCCTTCACTTCAACTAGGAGACCCAAACCTGCTCCAGCATGACAACGCCCCCGTGCACAAAGCCAGCTCTATGAAGATCTGGGTTGGAGTGGAAGATCTCCTGCTATGGTGCCCCTAACACCTTTGGGATGAATGTGAATGCACCCCAGAGCTCCTCACCTTCTCACCTACATCAGTATCTGACTTTACTAACACCCTCGTGGCTGAATCAAAATCTCGCCAATCTCCATGTTCCAAAAATCTGGTGGAACATCTTCTGAGAAGAGTTGAGGTTATTATAACGGTGGAAATGTGGAATGGGATGCTCAAAAAGAAGCACATAGTAGTCTTATGTTCAGGTGTCCTCACACTTTTGTCCATATAGTTTATGTATTAGTGAAGGAATTTGTACTAATCAGGAAAGTGTCAAAACGCTTTGAAATATTGAAAGAATTTCCAAAGATTTTGTTTCGATTCACAAAACAGGTTTTTCCTCACTTTTGCTATCATGCTCCATGTTTCTACCATCGTTCCTTCTCTTTCCATCTCACTCTTTCATTCACTCGTATTCTGTCGTCTGCAGCATTCTTAAATGGGAAGGATGCAGACTCTCTCCTCAAACGTTTTCCACGGGCTAATGGATTCCTGGAGGAGTTACGTGGGGGCAACCTCGAGAGAGAATGTGTGGAGGAAAGCTGCAGCTTCGAGGAGGCCAACGAGGTGTTTGAGAACAAGGAAAAAACTGTACGCGAATCTCAATATGAGACTCTGAGTTCCAATTAGGAAAGTCTCAAATATCCCAAATATTATCGCTATAAGCGTGTTTTTTTTTTTAAATTTATTTTTTTGCAATTATTTAAAAAAAATATAAAAAAAATATATTAAAAAGTAATATTTGAATCCTCCAGAATTGCAAAATTGGGACCATTTTGTTTTAAAGTGTGTACATGTGTGTGTGTATAGTATTACCAGCTGTGAAGTCAGGAACTGCCTGCTGGCAGAGCCGGTCAGGAAATTGTCGGATTTTTGGACAATAATTCTTCAGTTAAGGTGTTGAACAGTAAAAAATGACATTTTCAATATAACCCATTTCCCATCCCCTAGTTTACGTCTGTCTTTTTAGTTGGCATTTTCACAGTTGAAATCATTTGCTGCACCGACCAGCAGTGACCTGCAGGGTTTTTTTTTTTTTTTTATTCCAGATGTTTTATTATCGATATATGCATGTTTTTCAGCTTCTGTAGTGCTGACGAGTGATCAAGCGATTGTATAAGACCTCTGAGTTGGAAATGAGTCAGAGCTGAACTGCTTTAAAGAAGTTTGGTGTTGCGTAACTTGCCCACCAGGCCATGATTGCTCTCGCTGCCTAGAAATATTGCATTCTGTTATATATATTTCCTTCTATGGCTGTTTTTTTTTTTTTTTTGCTTTCTACGATCCAACATGAATATGCGATTAGCGATTGCAGTACTTTGGAAAAGGATATTTAGAGCCGGGTTTTGTTCTGTGGTTTCTGTCAAGTTTTGTGTAATAATTTAGTGATGATTGCTGTGTTTACAGTATTTAATAATCGAATGCGATACACGAAACACACTTAACACACCTCTTCCTAACCGCAGATGGAGTTCTGGAAGACGCGCAGTTTGTACACCGTGAACAACAACGCAGAAACGCGTTCGGGGCGCGCCGACACCGTGTACATGGTGGTCCCGCTGCTGGGCGTCGCCCTCCTCATCATCATCGCGCTTTTCCTGATCTGGCGCTGCCAGCTGCAGAAGGCCACGCGTCGGCGCCCCGCGTACACGCAGAACCGCTACCTGGCCAATCGCAACACCCGCAGCCTTCCTCGAATCCTCGTGCACCGCGACACTCCTTCGCACTCGGACAACTCGCACGCTAACGAGCGGACCGGCGTGGTGCCCAGCGGCAGGGAAAGGGAACGAGGGGGTGCGACCACAGGGACCCTGGACTGCTCGTTGCAACCCCCGAACGTCCGCGGACTCTACGTGCAGGACGCGTCGATGTCCGTGGCGTCACGTCTGTCCGGCGCTACGCCTCCTCCGTCTTACGAAGAAGTGACAGGCCACTTGGAGAGCAGCAGCGAAGAGACCACCACCCCGTACAGCGATCCGCCTCCCAAGTACGAAGAGATTGTGAAAGAAAAGTGAGGGTGTGTGTGGAAGAAACTCCGAGCTCTATCAGACCCGAGGGTGTTTTCGGATCCCACTCTAAGTTCCCCAACGTGGAAACGGTTGTCGTTTTTTTTTTTTTTTTTTTCCTGGACTCACTTTCGTTGGTGGGACGTCCATGTCCGTTTTTTCGCACTCTTCCGACAAACCACGACCAGCTGCTCAGCACCTCATGCACAGTATCTGCGTCTTTCATTGTATTCAATGCTTTTAACGAATCGCGCTCTCGTCGGTGAGAAAAACAGTCAAGTTTTTTTTGTTTATTTTGTGTCTAAACGATGAGGAGCTGCAAAAAAAAGCCTACGAGAGCATTTGTACAAAAGGGACAACCTAATTTAATTTTTCGCTTTTTTTTGGACAGAATGGAGAGTCTAGTGTTGAATCAAATGTAATCAAATGTCTGTGTGCCATATTCCACATGTACATTGCTAATCTAGGAGTTAACCAGAAAGTGCTGCCGAACGCCAACGTCCTTCTAAACCTGCTCTGCAAACAAAATGTATCATAACGCAGTAAAATAATATGCAAATTATAATAAGACATATGGCCGCATTCAAAAGATTGGCCACTGTTTGTAAAATGCTGTTGGCTAGAAGTGCACACGCATCTAATTCTATCTTACCAAAATCAGCACACGCCTTAAACACGTGGGATTACGAGTCAATCAGTCGGCCAGTTGTGTGGTTAACTTACTGCCGGTGATTTCACCAATATGAAAAGGGATTACTCTCAATACTCTCAACACACACACACATTCTCAAGAGTCTGTGCCGAGAATGTAGCAGCGGCTCGTCTATAGAGACAGGTACGGCTATATATATATATATGATCAAATATATCATTTTTTTATTACCTTTACCAGTGATTTAAAAAAGAAATGTTGCTTTTCACTGATTTGCTTCTTCCTAGATGTTCCTTTAGCGACATACAGTTATTACTGCCCCTAGTGGTGAAAAATGGAACCGCATAAATCGCTAATGGGACAGGAACGATGCTGCCCCATGTTCAATCTAGTAATATCTTTACTAAAGGAGGAGCATTAGACAGAATGCCAAGGTTGCCTGGGGCATATTTTTTTTTAACACCAGAAGGAGATTAAATACATTGCGGCCACCATAATCCCATTTCCTAGCAAATCATTAAAAATAAATGATACAGAAAAAGGAAACGTGTAAATGCAGACGTACGTTGTCTACGACGTACAGAAGATTTGCAGAGGAAAAGGGATGCGCATAAGAAATGCGTGCGCACCACAGTTTACCAAAAAAAACAATGTGAAAAAACGTTTGCACTTGCGCCTGGAAATTGTACCGAATCGCCAGTTAATGAAACGCTACGATTGGAAACGCACCTTAATCAAACACGGTTATGTCTGGAACGACTGAATGCAATCTGCCAGACTGTACGCTGTTGAAATTCACTTGCCTAATAATGAGTTCCTCTAAAAATGCACTAGATTGTGATTTATGTAATAATTCGAGTATAATTGAGGTCACTATGTCGTTCCCCGTTACCAAAATCGATGGTCATGAGCCGCTGCTGCAACAAATATCAAAAACAAACCAACCAACCACCATATAATCTACAGACAGCACAATTACTGGACAACAGAACATTCCAGATTCCTGATTCTTCCCCTCTTTGCTCCCTCTGCTCTCTGACTGTTTACAGCTTTTGTTACTCTTTTTTATACCGGCATAAACAAACTGTGTGAAATTTGTAAAAAAAAAAAAAACTAACAAAAATCCCCCCCCCCACAAAAAACAATGTTTTACGTTGCTTTTGACTTCACCAAGTGCTCTACTGTAGTATTTTGTACAACGCTGCTCGTCTTCATGTCGTCTCATTCCTCACCAAACTATTCTCGAGTCTTAACGAGTTTTATCTGCCCTACTGAAACGCTACATTTAGTTTTTCAGCTCAGGTTTAAGCCAAACAACTGCCACCTTTGCAGGAAATATGGGCAAAAGTATTGGGACACCCGACTTTATCCAGCTATACAGGACGTCTTCGGATGCTGTAGCAGGAAACGTTCCCATCATTTGGACTGGGAGACCCAAAATTGTTCCGGTACGACACTGTCCCTGTGCAGAAAGCCAGCTCCATGAAGATCTGCTTTCCATGGGTTGGAGTGGAAGATCTCCTGCTATAGCGCTCCAACCCTATTGAACACCTTTGGGATGAATTGGAAATGCTGGAACGCTTAATGCACTGCAGGCCTCCTCACCTCACCTCACCTCACCATCTGACTTAACCTTCACCCTTGTGGCTGAATGAGCACATTGCAAAAAAAGAAAACAAAAAGCACAGAACATTCCTATGGTTTGGTGTCCACAAACTGTTGTCCATATATACATAAAATACTTTTTTCACTGCCAGTACCAAACAGTCCTAAGTTTAGCAAAGCTAATATTAGATATCGTAGCATCTAATGTTGATCACTGTTTGTCCAGCTGGATAGCTTGATGCTGAGCTGTCGTTCAAGTGCGTTAGCAGGACTTTCAATCCAAAGAGTTTTGGTGTTACCTCTCTATACGCTTTTGGCTGATGCGTTTATCCAAAGCAATTCTTTTTGGAGTGTAGAATTGCGGTCAGTGTATGATGTGTTTCTTTCCCATATTTCATTTTATTTATTTATTTATTTTTATTTTGCAAGGCACTGAATTAAAAATTAATTCACCTTTTTCAGCATTTTTTTTTTCCCTCCCTAACCTGATGATATGTTAATTCCTGTCCACCAAGCAGTTAATTTCCCATCATATACCATACAGCTACCGAAGGAGGAGGGTGAGCACTAACACATGCTTCCTCAGAGAGAGTCGCATTTTACTTAAATGCTGCTCCTTCATAGAGGAGTAACACACTGTGAGGAAAGTGCTATCTGCCCTCTTCTACATACATTAGCTCATAGACGCCTGGTAGTTGATTGACCGGAGAGAGAGAAAGCGAGGGTGAACCTGTGTTTTTAACAAATAAAATATTAATTCAAATATTTGGTTACGACGTGTACCATGTGTCCTTACTCTGGCCATGTCTACACTAATAAGTTTTTTGTTTGAAAACGCATATTTTACTCTCTACGTTTTGGCCTCCCGTCCACACCGAGACGGCGTTGCCATTCAACTAAAACCCTGCTTTTTGAAAGCACTCTCTTAAGTGGATACATTTGAAAACACCAGTTGAAAATGATTCATTGTCGCGACGTTTCAAAGAAGCCGGAAAGTAAATAAACGGCAGGTGGAAATGAGCGTTTTCAGACGTTTCATTGCGAACGAGCAACGTTTGGGAAACGGTTTGTAGACGAAAGCGGCGTTTTCCGATTTTTCCCGGATTTACGCAGCCTCCGTTTACGCCTTTGCGTTTTCTATCGCCGTGTTGACCTCCTTCTCTCTCACCTTGTCGCGTTACTCGGAAATGTTCGGTACGAGCGACCCGGTAATTGCTGCTACACCTTCTGAGGATCGTTAATTGTTTACATTTCGATTTCGTCCAAAAACCTCAATTCGAACGTTTCTGCTAAAGAAGAACGCAGCATACACTGATCGGTTGAGTTTGACAATGGCATCCTGGAATTTGAACCTGTCAGCAAATCTAGTCCAATAAATCCAGAACACAAAGGCACAAGACTTATACTGTCAGGAAATATAGAATTCAGTCTTTGAAGATCGGGGTGGAATGTAGATGACCATGCCAGGAGCACAGCAGAGGTGGTGACCAGCTTTAGAAAAACCTTTCTGAATGTGTTTAAGCTGCCAGTCATGTGACATGAGCTTTTCTGACTGAATGAGATTTGACATCAAACCCTAGTGACTGCATTTAGTATAGTGATGGATGAGATACCTGATCTGAGCTTCTAACCTCTGTATACGTGGACAGTTTAAAAAGAACATGAAGGTTAAAGTGTTTGGTGATGATGATGATGAGGTGTGTATATGTGTGTCTTTATTCCCACTTACCGACCTACAATGTGCCACCGGAGCCACGTGTTTTCACATGGCGTGGCGTGTGTGTGTGTGTGTGTGTGTGTGTGTGTGTGTGTGAATGTACGTGCACCTTCGAACTTCTGCTCAGCGTAACTGCATGATGCTTCTTTTTATTCCATTCACGCCTAATGTCTTATTTTTTAAGACTTCAAATCGTGTCCAAGGCTCTGATGAGATATTGTACGTTTCTGTTGTACTATTTTTTTTTTTTTATCACTATGAGCTGAAATTGTAACACCTGCTTATGTTCAAACGGTACATCTGTGTATGTGTATAAAACGTTTGAAACTTATCTCCTGGGAATTTTCCGAATTCATTCACCATGTTGTGCAGACGTGAGTTTGAAAAAAAATTCAAAAATCAACTTGCACACACAGCAAGTTTTATAGAAATACCTGTCAATCATGTAGATACAGGTCAAGAGCTTTAATTAACTGCTGAGCATGTTCACACACAGAGTTTACCCAGAATGGCGCAAAAAACAAAAAACATCTAACAAAGCAGCAGTTCCGCAGGTTGACCAGAGTGAGTCTGAGTTGACATTTTGCTCATTTACTTGAATAATCAAGTTTTTTTTTTTTTATGAAAAGCATCCATAGCTTGAGAACCTGGTGTGGATGTGCACCAGATAGGGTTGGTGTTTTTCTGAAATTTCAGCTGCCTACATTTCAAGCTCTTGAAATGTAACTGCGCTGCCTTTCTGCAACGTGATTGGCTAATCAGACAAGTGCTCATATCAAAATGGCCATCATCGAAACATTAATGTTTTGTTTATATTCTTTTTTCATTTATTCATTATGCAGGCTACATATGTACATACAGGGCTTGAAATGCCTGGAAAAAGAAAATGATGAGTCTCATGAAGTATGGGTCGTTTATTTTTTGGTTTCCTTTTTGAAATTCTTTGGTCTTCCCCAAAGATTATATATATATATATATATATTAGTGCTTGTCAAAAGTTTGGAGTCTTTTATGGCTTTATAGTCTTTTATAAAACATGCATGTTCTATTTGTTTCCGTGCAACAAACTCGGTCATGTACCGGTATCAAGATGTCCAAATGTTCCACTTTATGTTCATTGAAAGATCCTCCATCAGCATGAAGATCAGCTTTACACACACTCAGCATCCGGACACTTCGTTTTTCTCCAAACGTTCAGCTGAAATACTTTGCTGTTCCTCTTGTAAGGATGTTCTTTACGAATTGAAGGTTTCTTTCTTGTGATCCACTTCATCCCAGAGCAGTTCAGTAGGATTTAGGTGCACCGACTGGGCAGGTCATGATAGATATCACTCCAGACGACTGTTTGCTCTCTAAATAACGCTTACAGGAATCGCATGGTGTTGAAGTATGGAATGGGAGCCATGTTGGTTCAGGATTCCTTTCACTTTCCGAAACAAGTCTCCAACCTTCACTGCGCCAAAAAAAACCCATTAAGCTTCCACCTCCATGTGCGAGTGTGGGGGTGAGGGCAGTCTGATCACATCATCTCTTCTTTTCTCCATCTTACACAAGTTCTTTTGTTACACCGAAAAAATATCCCATTTGGACTCCACAGAACTTTCTTCCACTCGTTCACTGTCTAACTCTTGTGTGTTTTTGCCTTTTGATGAGTTTGTTGCATAAAAACAAAAGGAACATTCACGTGAGTCTCGTAAACCATAAGAGTTTCCACACTTTTCACAGACACTGTATATATTTCTTTCTAAAGTTTACATCTTTTTTAGAGCTTCCAGTCACATTGGCGTAAAAAAAAACAAATATCACAAACGTGTAATCATGAAAGCTGTACGGAATATGCTTGTGTGTTTTTGCGTCGGTCTTAAATGCTGTACAGTTATTAGAGTTGACAGAATTCAAAGCACTTGTTATGTACTGCATTTTTATTTTTGACTGTTTTTCAGTTACTTTTTTGCAGTTTGATGCAATCAATCGTGAACACACTTTGAGTTGATCTTCATGTTTGACAAGTTAGGTTTCAAATTTGTAAAACTTTGCATACGTGTTACAAAATCCCCCTTGATGGCATGTCTGACAGTTTTATTAGAGTTTGTGAAGTGGAACTTTGAGAATAATGAACATCAAACTTTTATGTATTTGACATGTTACATGAGAATGGGTGAAAGATTGCTGCTATGTGATCACTGTTGCAGGTTCTACATGTCGACTTTTATCCGTTTTTATATATATATATAATTTTTTTTTTTTTTTTTTTTTTTTCATAGACATCAACTATTATTTTGTATATCTACATAGTGTTCAGGTTCCTGAACTAAACAAGTCTTTGTTGATCAAGCTTTATCAGAAATTAGTGAGATATTTCTTTTTTTTTTTATCCTTTACCATAATTAATTTGAAAGATTATCATTGTACACCATGTGGACAGATGGTTGGGGTTATTGCTGATATTTTCACTGTGGTTGGTAGTGTAAATACTTATTTAATACATTTATTATTATTATCATTATTATTATTATCATTATTATTATTATTATTATTATTATCATTATTATTATTAAACTAATAAATATCCCCAGTGTTCTTTGGCATAACAAGGTCTCTCTAAGTGCCAAATTTTTAATTTCTGTCAAATCACTGACTATATCTTTTTTGTGAATTATTAAACAAGTGAATTATAAAACGTGGTTATTTATTAAAGAAATGTTTAGAGATTTATTTTTGCTCATTTTATTTATTTATTTATTTATTATGAAAGCAATATTTTATTTGTAATATGTTTCTTATTATTTAATACTAATAATTATTATTGTTATTATTATATTAATATTTATTATTAATAATAACATTATTAGTACCGTCTTATATTGCTGCTGAATGACTCGTTTAGTTTAAACAACACTGAATCGACTCGCAAACACAAACCGAAAGTGTTTCTTTTAGTATTTAATTTACAGACAGGTTTTGAACAAACACTTTAATACACCTTTAATGCCGTACAAACTGTTTTATTTATGGCTCTACGTGTGTTTATGGGAATATTTGGACTCCAAACAACGAACTTTATTTGACTTTTTTTTATCCGAAACACCGCCCTGTTTACTTACCCAAATAAGCGAATCGACACTCGGGAGTTCGATTCAGTTAGGAGTCGTTTGCTTGGGCAGTAAACTGGTAGCCTTGTTAATCATGTGAGGTTGTTTTATGTCATCAGGTCGTGTTAAAAAGTGAGGTTTGTGCAAATAATTTCGGGGAAAATATTTGTTGGTGATAATAAATCGTTTGTCCTTTAAGCTAACACCGCTAGCGCTTTGGCTTCAGGGTTAATAGTGTCAGTCTGATCTTTATAGCTTCACTGCTACACGCTAGCTAGCTTAAAGTTATCTAAATAAATATTTAATAACATTTATTAACTGCTGAAGTGTTTAATAGCCCGTTAAGGCTTCGTTTTTCCGAATTAAAAACTAACTCGCTTTGCTAACTCTCTCAGGCTAGTATAATGTTGATAAGCTATTAGCTAGCTAATGACTGTTTTGCCAACTAGCCGTCTTTACTGATATTACTGGGATTTATATTATATATATTATATATATTTATATTATAAATGCACATTAAATAATGTGTCTAAACCTGCCATTTGTAGGACTCTCTTCCTTAAATAATGCCACAGGTTTCATACCTACATGTCAGTGTAATATGAAGTCTTTTGGACTTGTGTTGGTTGTCAGTCAGACAACTACTAATAAATTAATGATTAAATTCCTTTAACAGTTTTAAAAGTATAACAAATTATCCTATTAACTTATGAGTTTATAGTTTCATATTTTGGTCACAATACCTTGCATTAGTTTTGTTAAAATTGCACTCATTGTGTTGGGGACAGCAATGTTCTCCATTAAAGTGCACTATAAATAGTAAGAATAAAATTTTTAGTACTTTTTATAATTAATAAGGACTTCTTTAGCTGTCCGATCGGTCACGGATCGACAAACCTTCCGCAATACACGTTCGTTTTTTGTAAAGTGTTCGATTGGTAATAGAGAAACTTGCACTGGAGACTCCTTCCACAAATGGTTTGCGTGTACGCGTTGTTATAGAAATGATCACGCGATAGAACGAATAATAGTGTCAGAAATACTAGTTAAATTAGATTGTATTAACTATTTAGTTGATTGTATGTTTTTGACCAATCAGAGTCGAGGAAAACGCTGCAATTTAGCTGGACCGTAAGCTCTACTCTAATATTTAGAGTTCATACTCTAAATGTTTTCTATAATAAAAATGAGGTTTCTTCACACTGATTTTCGTTCCTCAGGTTGCGGTCGAGGTTATCTAATGGCGGCTCCGGTGTATCTTGTTGACGGCTCTCCGATGAGAGATCCGCTCTTTACAGCTGTGATCAGCGAAAGGATGCGGGTTCCGGATCGGCTCAGGTTCACTCAGGCGGCGACGGAGGATCAGAAAGCCAGGGCTGAAGATGTGCCTCCTGCTTTCAGCATGCACATCCCCGACAGACTGGCGTTAACAGGTGAGGAAACAGAAACACACATACGTTCGAGCTGATGGGACATTTTACTTTTCCATGCATATGCATTTTATATATATATATATATACACACATACATACAGCTAGTCCCCGACTTGGGGGATGGAGATGTGTTCCGACGACCCCATCGTGACTTGAAAATATGGTAAGTGGAGACATGGCCAAACGTACTGAGGATTCTTAAAGAATGGTGATCATGGGCTATGAGGTAGTATACTTTAATTTATTCATAAATAACCAAATAACAATATATAATGAAGCAAAACATGGCAAATTACACTTGTGTCCCAATGTATTGTACAAAATTTTAAATTCCACGTCCATATTTTTACAATTCTTTTGTATAACGAACAATTGTAACTTGGGGACCACCTGTAGTTTGGTGTTTTATTTTGTTTTGGTTTTTGTCCAGTTGTATTATCCATAAATACTGATATACATCAAAATTCTGACAGATGCTCCTGACCTGAGTCCACGACCCCTTTTCTCGCAACACGTAGCCAGAGGTTACGCGTCTTCCCTGTGGAACCTGCAGCACGGACCCTGGGACAGGGAAGCTTACGCACGCGAGCATGTCCAGGTGTGTCATTAAGTGTCTACTCATTCATGCTACTCGGTTTAGGAAACTTTAGCAGTAGGGAAGTTTTATGCCTGATCCTGATCAGCCCTGCGTGTAATGCCGACTGCATGTGTATTCAGGCTTATCTTAGATGACCACCTTGTTTTCCAGAGGCTTTAAATGTTTGCGTACGATCCACAGAGTCTACGGAGATCATGTAGTGACCAGACCTTTGGTAGGACCCCATCCGGGACGCCAGCACACTCCAAACACTCTCCATCAGCGTAAGTAAAAACAAAAGCATGTAATGTTGATACTTTAATTTAGTGAAAGAGAAAACAAAAAGGAGTTCCTCCTACCACGGAAGATGCGTTCAGCATGTGAGGTCAAATCAATATGGCCGTCCTGTTCTCACCACCAAGAGTAAACAAAGTAGGAGCAACCAACATACAGAAATACACTATGCGGACAAAGGTTTGTGGACACCCAACCATAAGGTTGCCGTAACACCCCAACCATCTGCCGTGATCATTTGATTAGCTTTTCTAAGATTTGATTAGCTTTTCTCAATCATGTCTGTAACAAAGACAAGAGCAGTGCGCTCATTCGCTAAGCTAAATAACCGATCGGATTCTCTTTCTGGCCAATGAGCTCTGTCGCTGAATTGACATGCAGAACCATCCGAAAACAGCAGATGGCGTTCAACTCGAGCCAACAGTGTGGAACAAAACTAAAGCCGACATTCAAAAACCCACGCAACATTCCACGAAAGCCGAGCGTCAGCTTGGTGTGTCCCGGGCTTTAAGTTCTCGTCTTAAAATTTTAATGTACTTTTAGATATTTTATTGGTTAGATATGATGCTGCTTTTGGAGAGAGAATGAGAAGATCGTTTGGAGAGAGAACGAGAAGAACGTTTGGAGAGAGAACGAGAAGAACGTTTGGAGAGAGAACGAGAAGAACGTTTGGAGAGGGAACGAGAAGAACGTTTGGAGAGAGAACGAGAAGAACGTTTGGAGAGAGAATGCAAGTAACTTTTTGGAACAGTATTGTCACCCAGCAACCAGCTGTAGTTTAGGTTATGGGCGGGCACCAGCTTTTGGTAACATGTCCCCTGATTGGAGCGTTTTGTGTTGTTCAGTAAATGTTTAAGCAATTTTCTGCATCACGACTTCCAAAATCGTCCAAAATAAAAATCAGCATCATATATCAGCCACCAGCTGCTCTGATTTCTAAATATCGCCATCAGCCAGAGAAAAACCCATATCGGTCGACCTCTAGTGAGTTTCCCTGGAAGAAATTCATTACTGAAATTCATTGTCCTGCTCTCATCCATGAAAGATTTCACAGTTCTGAAAGCAGGGGTTGGTGTGGCACATCAAACATTTCAGCACTTCCACATTCATTAATGCATTTATATTGATACATAGCTAAGTAAGCACTTTTGTGTGTCATGTCTTTGGCACCTCCAATGTCGGCCTATCCTCAGTGCTGGAACGACGCCGGCTGTACCCTCAGACTCGCCCCTGCCTGCACCCCAGGGACTCGGTGTTGTTGGCCCCGTCCTGCTGACACCTCAGAGCGTTCTGCAGGCCGCCAGGGAGCTGGGCAAGCAGGCCTCGCACAAAATCCTTCAGACTGTCACTCAGAAATACTCCTCCAGGTGACCTGATCCTCCACATGCTCCTCCACACGCTCCTTTGCTTACTAACAGGTTCCTCGAACGTTCCTGCCTTCCTCGAATTTCACAAGCTTGAGCAAACTTGATGTACTGAAAAATCGATTTAGCGAATTTATTCCAGTTGTGTCACGGCTCCTTACTAACAAGTGCTACCATCCTTCTGATCTCCGATTCTCTAATAATCCTGTTTGCTTCAGTTTTCACTACTAATCCCACTAAAAAACCACCAAACACTCAGTATTGAGAGAGAGAACTCTCTGCCTTGCTTGCTGAAGCTTGTGTCCTTTTAAAAAACTTAATTGAATCCCAATAAAATGATCGGATCCCATAACTATTAAATTGAGTTAAATCCCAGACCTGGACCTTTGGGTCTCTTCCTTCTGTCTGAAGGTTTGGTTTCCCAGAAAACCCTCCACCTCAACCAGTCGAGGATCATGCTGATCAGGCCAGGAAAAGGTGATCAAGACTTTTGGGTTTTGTTCAATAATAGGTGTTTTTTTTTTTTTTTGTTTTGTTTATTTCTTTTTTTTGCTATTTAAAAAAATGCAAATTTTCTCATCTTGTAGCACAACATCGGAGTTCTGGCGCAGTCCTGAGGAGGAAAGCGGAACTACAGTCGAGTTAATAGTGCTTCGCCGGCAGGTCAGTTATACACCTCGAGTCTAAATTTCAGACATGTGCTGGTTTGTTAGATTTTATACTGTGCGAGGAAATTGAGGTTTTAATTAATAAGTGTCTTTTCACATATCTTATGACCTTAAATTACAGTTTCCTAAAATGTATTACAAAAGATCGTGAGTTTGAATTCTAATAAAGGCACAACCCTTCATGGGCCGAGGGAACAAAGGGGCTAAACTGACCGTTTCCCTCAGACTTGTAAAGGTGGAATCTTTCTCGTATCTTAATCCAAGGATCAGAGTACGATAGTGGAGAGCTGGCGCGTGAGAGAGAATTGAAAAATGAGCAAATTGGGTAGGAAATCTGGGGAAAAACAGGATATCAACAATTTGTCTGCAAGTTATATACAAAGGTTTGTCGACATAAGCGTCTTAGATTTATATTTTAGATGTAGTTCCTAACTAATAACATTTTTGTGTAAAATTTGTTAACGATTGCTTGTTTAGTTTTAAAAAGAGTACAATTTTGGCCGTGTGATTCACAAAATAACCAGAAGAGGGCGCCAGATTCAACCTGATCTCAGAGTAACGAACGCAGTAGCCAGAAATTTGATCCTCTTTTCGGTCACACGTGCGACAAACTCTTAGACCGGGATTAGGTGCATCTCTGAAAACGTCTGTCACTTTGTTCCTGCAGATGATGAAGATGAACAGGCGGATCGCGTGTCTGGAGAAACAGAACGCCGAGCGCAGGCAGAGCGAAGTGGTGCTCTTCTCCCTGCTTCTTTCCGCCTGTCTGATCAACGGCTGGCTCTGGATGCGCAAATAAACTCACAATAAATCTTCTTCTGGGAGATTGGTTGAGTTCTCCCAGGTCCTCTATACACTGCTATAGACCTTCTACTTAGCCATGCACTTAATACAGGAGCTCACTGTGACCTGAGGTAGGTTCGAATCAGGAGCTCTGCCTATGCACGAGCGTAGATTGAGAGATCGGCGTATTCGAGGAAGATCACAGGAGTTCCTACAGCACTGTGATGAGCGTGTAGTTCAGAGGGTTTCTCATGTTTTAACACTACACTTATACGGACAAAAGTTTGAGGACACCTGAGATTTATTATTATTATTTTTTTTTAGAACATCTCATTCTTGCAGTCAGTTAGTAAAGTCAGGTTCTGATGTAGGTGAGGTGAGGAGGCCTGGGGTGCAGTCAGCATCACATTCATCATGTTCAACAGGGTCGGAGCTCTCTAGCAGGAGATCTTCCACTTTAACCCATGTAAAGCAGATCTTCATGGAGCTGGCTTCGTGCACAGGGACGTCGCCATGCTGGAACACGTCTGGGTCTATTAGTTCAAGAGAAGGAGAAACGTTCGTGTGCCTCCAAGTTTGTGGTAACAGTTTGAAGAAGCAGCAGATACAACTGGAAAAGTCAGGTGTCGAAATACTTTTGTCCATATTGTGTATCAACACCGAATATATCGAGTGCTTTAGTTTACAGAATCGTTTGGAGATTCTGGATGCTGATCTTCAGGGGTGTTTTGGTGTCATTTTGTTTGTCCATCACACCTTCATATGGACTTCTTTCAGTTTTCTTTTTGGCTCGGAGCATCACATGTCCTCACCACTACAGCTTCTCTATCACACTATAATAAATCCTGACCGATCAAAAATCCCTTTTTAAAGACAGAACAGTAATCATTTTATCTTTCCTTCCTCTCATTTGTGTTTTTATTTATACAGAAAATGTGCAAAGAGACATTTAAAATGAAGGAAATAAATCTTTTGCTTTCATTTTCAACAGTGTTTTCTTTTCTTTTTACCCCTAAATGGATGCTTCATTTTGATCATTTAGAACAGAGGTAACCAAACCCCAGGTCGCAACCCAGTACCGGACCGTACAGAAGTTGCTACCGGGTCACAGGAATGTTCTGGGGAAAATGTGTGTAGGTTCTTTCGATTGCTAATGTTGAGTCTCCACAGTGGATCATCCGTCTCCAAACCAACTCTTTGAAACCAACTACCTGCATGTCTTCCCTCACCACATCCATGACCCTCCTCCTTGGCCTTCCTCTTTTCCTCCTTCCCGGCGGCTCCATCCTCAGCATTCTCCTACTGATATTCCCCATGTCCCTCCTCTGCACATGTCCAAACCATCTCAATCTCGCCTCCCTCACCTTGTCTCCAAAACATCCTACATGCGCTGTCCCTCTAATAAACTCATTTCTAATCCTGTCCATCATCTTCACTCCCAATGAAAACCTCAACATCTTCAGCTCTGCTACCTCCAGCTCCACCTCCTGTCTTTTACTCAATGCCACTGTCTCTAAACCATACAACATCTCAGGTCTCACCACAGTCCTATAAACTTTCCCTTTCACTCTCACAGATACTCTTCTATCACAAATCACTCCTGCTATCACTCTTCTCCACCCACTCCACCCTGCCTGCACTCTTTTCTTCACTTCTCTAACACTCTCTCCATTACTTTACACTGTTGACCCCAGGTACCTGACCTTCTCCACCTCTTCTCCCTGCAACCGCACCCCTCCACTGCCCTCCCTCTCATTCACACACATGTTCTCTGTCTTACTCCTACTGACTTTCATTCCACTTCTCTCCAACATGTACCTCCACCTCTCCAGGATCTTCTCCACCTGCTCCCTACTCTCACCACAAATCACAATATCATCCGCAAACATCATAGTCCATGGAGACTCCTGTCTGACCTCGTCTTTCAATCTGTCCATCACCACTACAGGAAAGGCCTCAGAGTCGATCCTTGATGCAGTTCCACCTCCACCTTGAACCAGTCTGTCGTTCCTACTGCACACTTCACTGCTGTCACACTGTCCTCATACATGTGCTTTTTATTTTCTGTAACAACGCTCGTGTGCACATTAAACACAACTCTACTAATAACACTGGTTTTCAGACGAAGAAAAGAACACGAACAACAGATCTGCTCAGTACAGTTATTTATTAAAATAATTAAATTAACTTTTTCATTAATAAAAAAAAAAGTCGAATGTTATTTGGAACATGTTCTGGACTATAAACCAAATAATTAAAAAACTGCATATGAAACGGTATGAGATGAATTTTGTAAAAAATAAAAATAAAAAAAAAAAAATTTGATTAAAGAGAATACCATCAAATTACAAACATATGAATGTACAGTAATAAAATGTCAACAAGCAGCAACTAGGGTACATACACTGTGACAGAACCAATACTCAGAAATTCAAAAGCAAATGTTCCTCGCTTGGAGGAGGAGACGGAGAAATGTTCCATCGCTACTGCAGAGTGGACGATCCTGTACGTAAAACATTTCGTAGATTTGAAACACATTCCTGTTTTGCTTTCTGTAACAAAAAGTATCGAGACCATCGAGACCGATAAAACAACGGCTGAACTTTAGGTGGGAGCGTCGGGAAACGCACCAAGGACCCGAATAATCGGTGAGCGTTTCCATTTTGACCAAGCAGCTGATATTAAATATTGATCCATGAGTTTTTCATTAACGTAATAACACCGTTTGAGAACTGAACATCGATCTGTTTCTGGTTTTTTTCCCCCTCAAGAAAACGTGTACACGCAAAAAATAAAACGCTGGCCACGGATTCCACCCAAACCGCAAATCAGCGTCTCTTTAGGTCTATTGTCCTCTTCCCAAACACAGCCAGAGGCACGGAACAGAATTACTGGAAATGTTTTAGCGTACCACTGTGACACTGGTTGTATAATAACGATGGAATGATACTATCTGTATACACGTGGCTCAAATCCTACAGGGTATATGTACGGATTTTTTTTCTTTCAATGTGCAGGAAATGTCAAGTACCAGTTTTAAATAATACAAAAAAGGTATGTTTTTCTGAAGACCTCCATCCATTTATGGCATTCGGCCGACGCCCTCATCCACTTATATTTATCTTATTTATACTATTCAGGGTTGAGAGTCCAGCAGTGGCAGATTGATGGTGCTGGGATTTGAACTCATGACCTTCAGATCAGAGGTTCATCATCTCAACCACTGAACTACTCTTTTTTTTTTTTTTTTATGACGTAAAAATGCACGTCAGTCACGTGTTAGAACGCAGGAGAACTTTTTCATTTGGAACTCGTTTTAATTGATATCTTTATGTAATTATAGTTTGCTCCTATAATAACAACCGTAACGAGCTCTCCACCCTTCTGGGAAGATGTTCCACTAGGTTTTGGGACGATTCGTTCTCATTCAGCCGCGAGGGTGTAAAGTCTGGTTCTGATGAAGGTGAAAAAGTGAGGAAGCCTGGAGGTGCAGTCAGTGTTCACATTCATTGTTCAAAGGGTTGGAGCTCTATAACAGGAGAGCTTTCACACCATGTAAAGCCAGACCGACTTTTATCTAATGCAATGGGGTTAAGGGCCTTGCTCAGGGGCCCAGAATTGGCAGCTTGGTGTGGCTGGGATTTAAAGTCACGGCAAATCCAATGCCTTTAACCACTAAAGCAACACCTCCCACATCCGGTTTGCAAGTGAAGGGAAACATCTAATGTATGATTGATACAATAAAATTGTTTGTTTCGAATTTTGTGGCGACATTTTTTTTTTTTTTTTTTACCACACACTCGAAAAGTCAAGAGTCCCAATACTTTTGTCCTTTCAACGTTTTATGTTTTATGGAATCGTGCATTCAGATAAAATGTAACTCACACACACACACACACACACACACACACACACACACACACACACAC
>JAAIIK010021320.1:0-21247 GCA_014706435.1 Silurus glanis
TGTGTGTGTGTGTGTGTGTGTGTGTGTGTGTGTGTGTGTGTGTGTGTGTAGAAAGAAGCTTCCAGACATTCATGGCTGCAATGCTCTCAAGCATTTATTCTAAAAGAAAGCCAAAAACAAAAGCAGCTCCAACAAAATAACGGCGCTGTCGAGTTTCTGCATGACATGGATGTCCTCTGAAGTCTTTATTTGTATTTTATTTTTTTTTATACATTTAAATTCTTCAGACTGCCTCCAAATCCAAGATATACAAAAATCTTCTTTAAAATCTCTTGGCAAAATACAATCTCTCCGAATTACATTGTATATAAACCCATTAAAAAGCACAAAAATTAAAGGACAAGTCCATACACGTCGTCTTCTCTTCTATATCGAGTCTCAAAAAAAATGTGATACAATCAGACCAACGGTTTAAAGGCATGACATCAAAGAAATTTACAAGGGAAAATGTTTATGGAGTTCGATCTCGTAAAAAAACACCCAAAAAACAGGTTTTAAACAGTTGATATTCCGTATCACAGAAACATCATAATTGTAATCGAATCTCTTTTGTAACTATGATAACGACAGACAATTACAGCCTGTTCAACTTGTATGTAAGTAACGAAGCAAATGGTGTTCAAAGGAAATGTTCCTGGACAGAGTGGTGATTGAAAAAACGTGGCCTGAAGCATTTCTAGTGTCTACAGTTTTACTCAAATGTTTAAGCAGCAACTTTTGTCCCAAAGCACCTGGTGGTTTTTCTTAACACCCTGTATATATACACTGATATGGCCAAAAGTTACAATATGCTCCTTCGCCAAACTATTTCAAAAACAATGGAAGCACACAATTCATTTGTATTTTTCAATGCTTCAGTCTTAATCATTTATAATCATTTTAACTCCTTAATGATGCACTGGAACACTGACTGCACCCCAGACCTCCACATCTTACACCAGTGCCTGATCTGACTAATGATCTTGAAGCTGCATAAACACAATCCCCAGAAAAATCTCATGGAAAGTCTTCCCAGAAACGTGGAGGTTATTGTAGCAGTAAAAGGGGACTAAATCTGGAATACAATTTGTAAAAAGCACATATCAGTTCATGTCCTACACTATAAAGACAAACGTGTCAGGACAACGGACTTTTCCAGCCATATGTGGTTTTTAGCACAAAGTTGGAGAGTTCGATGAGTAGCATGAAATTTTCCCTTCATGTAAACTAGGAGACCCCAACCAGTTCCAGCATGACAATGCCCCCAAGGCAGCTCCATGAAAATATAGTTTGAATGGGTTGGAGTAGAAGATCTTGAGTGGCCTGGTATTAAGCTCTGACCTCAAACCTATTGAACACCTTTAGGATGGATTGGAATGCTGACTGAGATAATGCATATCTGACTGCACTCCAGACCTCCTCGTATGGCTGAATGAGCACAGATCTTCACGAGTACACTCCAAAATCTAGTGAAACATCTTCCCAAAAAAGTGGCGTCTTTATAACAGCAAACGGGGACTAAATGTGGAATGTCCAGTCCACTGCTGCTTTTGCTGGGATCTTTTCTGGTGCTTGTACTGCTTCTATATGCAAGTTTCTGCATTAGGATTTGCTCAATTGCCCAACTGAAGTCAGCGATGGCCATTTCTTCCCATATCTCCTCATACATCTCACGAAGTTGTCAATTTTGTCTTGCTGACTAGTAGACTGAACCTTTCTGCTGAACTACTACTTTGGACGTTTTGTGTTTTTTTTTCATCTGTTGCATTTGTTTTGGAGAAGTAAGAAGTAGATACATTGCTAGCATTCAACACTGTTGCTCAAAAAGAAGAAAAAAACATTTCCGGTGATGCTACGTTTTCCAGACCTCGCACCTCCACTGCTCCTGACATATCCGGTTGTGGAACCAGAAATGGGCAGAATGGTTGAAATTGTGTCAGTGGAAAATGTCAACAAGCTGTGTAGTTTTATACAAAATAAAGTTTGACTGCCGTTAAAACATGTTGCCTCCGAACAGTGCTAAGGACCAAACTATTGTTCTTTACCCATAACCCATTTTCAGTGGAATCTCTAATAAATATTATGCATGTACAATGCATTTGACTGGTTTCAGCTAGAACGTCCAGAAATTAATAGATTTGGTTTTATTTGAATGAGCTTCAATTACCTTTACAAAGCAATGCAAAGCAGGAAAAAAAAATGAACCAAAGGATTACTAATGTAAAAACTAATGAAAGAGATGTGGCTTCCAGAAGGGTCTTGGTTTTTTATAGGTGTCTGTTGTGCTGCAATCGACTTTCCTCAAATGTGGAATTTGAGTTTCAAATTGAGTAAAAAAAAAAAAAAAAAAAGAAAGAAAGAAAAATGACAAAAGGCACGAACACCTTTATGTTCACCTTTCAATAGCAGCTAATGGGACATTCTGCATGTTTTTTCCTGACTAGAGATCTGGAATTACTATTCTAACATTAAAATCAAGCGGAAGTTAAGGACAAAGGCATTTTTGAATAACGGCTCGTAGTGGCATACTCTTAAAAATGCGTAAAGGTTGGAGATTATGTAGTATTCTTTTTACAATACACTACAGCCATGGCCACCCATAAAAAGAAAGCAATAAAGAATGGAACTTGTTCCGAATTGTTGTGTGTTAAAAATTGTATTACAGACAGTGGGACTTGTGAACGTTCTCTCCAATAAACTGTGGTTAAGCTCTGCATGCTTTACTCCTTACAGGCTTTTTTTTGTGATGGAAATATAATTCTTTAAAGGCTTTTTAGAGGTTTCAAAGAGTTCATGAGCTTTGGGTGATGTAATCGCAGAAACCGTGTCACATGTGCGACATATTTAGAGAACTGAGACTCAACATTTCCATCATTTCCAAATGCAAAAAAAAAACAAAAAAAAAAAAAAGGGGGGGGGGGGGGGGGCATTGTCCATGCAAACAGAAACGTTTTGGCCGTTACGGTTCCCAAGCAAGCAGACAGTGTATGAAATTACAAATGACTAGTGCAAGAAGATTAGATCAATAATGGCAATATCCACCATCCACACTACCTCTGAAGAAATAAATACTCTGAATAGATACTCTAAAAATATATGTAGCACGCCCAATAAACAGGAAACCAGTCTTTACTGTAAACCCCTTATCAAAAACAACTGTTTCCTATTATACTAAACCCGTATAAACACGGCTTATCACATCGATCCATTCTCCCAATACTGCCTTATAATCCAACATCATGACAGCTGAAGAAAACAAAGCATCTTCCCTACACTGTAGATACTCCATATCTCAAATAATGAATACACAAATCTGAATTTTGTGTCTGTGGTTGAAAGAAAGCGTTGGTCAGAGACACCAGTAGGCTGCATCGAAGCAGCTATTTCAAGACCACCATGGCAGCAGATCAAACCGCATCGAAAAGGTGTGTAAACAAACCCGCTTGTCACCATGGAGAATGTGTTTTCCATACCTACTGCTCTCCTGCTGCTCTGCCAGCATCCCTTGGTATCATCGATGGAAAGGCAATCCGAAAGGAGCCGGGGAGATAACGATCCTTGTTTTTTTCCGTACAGAAAGACGGCCCTGCGTTTATGAGGCGTTACGCTCGCGAGCGGCGAGTGGAGAGCTTTATTGGCACTGCCAGGCGACTCGGGTGCCAGCCTGCAGGGACTGGCACAGCTGATGCCCCCCTGTCACCAGCTGTACCACGTGGGTGGATAATGGGAGGGGCGCTTCTTTCACACCAGGAGATACCATCTGGGTGCCATGGCGGGGGAGCAAAAAAGACACACTCCATCCAAAACATGCAGCATATCCATTTTCTTTTTCAAAATCACTGAACCATTTACTTCTCAAAAATGTCCACACCTCTTCACTGCTATAGCCTTTATATTTATTCACTGTACATATGTTTACATACATACACATATATTATATAATAATATATATATATATATATATATATATATATATTACATGCTGTACATATGCTACATATTTATCTGTACTTGTCTATTTGCACAACTGCTACTATTTGCACTTCTGGTAGATGCCAAGCTGCATTTTGTTGCTGTCTGTCTGTGTGTCTGTCTGTGTGTCTGTCTGTGTGTCTGTCTGTGTGTCTGTCTGTGTGTCTGTCTGTGTGTCTGTCTGTGTGTCTGTCTGTGTGTCTGTCTGTCTTTCAGAGGCTCAATAATCCAACCTGCACTGGATGCAGAATTAAACGGCATAGGGTGAGCGGTATTGTAGCTCCTCCCACCTGGGTAGCTAAAGAATCCATGCAGTGGAGGCTTACACTGTGTTTAACAGGATGTACACACACAAATAATGCCATTTCAGTCAAAAATAGTGCATGCATTACAAACCGAATAAGCATAAATTTCCAAATCAGCAGGATGACCGAAGTACCATGAAATCAAAGTCAGCTTCAAAACAAAGCAGTGTTACAGAAACCAAAATAAAAAAAACTCTCATTGCAAAGCGGTCATTAAGAAAACCAATATTCGGGTGGACGCTTGCGTTTAACATGAACAATATCGCTTTCTGAGATCCATAAAGCAGGATTAAATCGGGTGCCATTAATTATGCATCCTTATAAATACCTTGGTGTGACAGTTTTAAAAATGGAAACGTACAAATTGACTCACTCTAAACAGTTCTTTAACCCTGACAGTGATACAGGTTAGAATATAACACACACATAGGGAGCAGAGATCTGAGATCTGAAAACACCAGAATGGGGACGTGATTTTTCAGTCTGCTTTCAGGCTCGATGCATTTAGCACAAACATGACCCCCCCCTGGAATCCTGCCTGTCTCAGTAACCTCGTGCTGAATGGAAGCTCAGGAGAGGCATTCTGTTTGAGTAAATCAGGAAGACTGAAGGGGTACATTACCAGTAAAGCTACATGGGAAATAATGTCTATGATTTGAGGACACAGGTTATCACTTATTATAGGAATATACCCCAAAGATTACTTTCCTATAAAAGTTAATCCTGAAGTGTTTTATTTCTCTTATACCCCCTATAACACTTTTAATATCAAGTTCCAAAACTTCTCTGAATAGCATTTTAAAAATCCATTTGAAGTTTAATATCGTGAAACGCCCTTGAAAGTTAAAGTCATGTGATCATTTACATTATAACTGCAATAAGCGTTCGTTTCCGTGAATTTTTTGTGTTGATAATTCGTCCTCGTGAATGAGCTGTTACTATAGAAACAGTGAAAACTAGTCAGATTACAAGATTTAACAATGCTGTGTGAATAATCTTTTAAGATCTATAGAAACTAAATCCGAGAATATTACTAAAGATATAAATCTAAACACGCTCTAAGGATACTAGATGCTACGAATAACCGTTAGTTGTTGTCGTGTCTTGCAGTGAAACTGAAAAGTCTGAGCGACAGCTAAATTCCTGTGTTTGTTATAACTGATATAAACCCCAGACACCAGTCCCCCTCATTTTCTTTCCTCTTGAAGTCAATAAGACAAAAATATTCAGCTTGTCATGTGACTGAGAAAACACAAAGCAAAGAAAATGCCTCTGTCCTGAGGACTTTCCCCATGAAGGAAAATTGTTGATCATGTGGAGCATCCGAAAACCACAAGAATGAGCTTTTACTATAGAACCTAATTAGTAATGAGTGCAGGTTAAAAACATGCACAGCAACACGAATTGAGAAGTGCTGTGGTATTTTATCAGGAGAAACAATAGCAAACGGCTCTATTCGGATGGGATTTTTTTACGAGATGGACGTCTAGAGTACGTTTCTTTCCTCAATGATAAAACTCTCACATCCGAACAGCAATAAAACAATCACAAGCAAATATAAATGATAAAAGCAGTTAGTATTCACTTAGAAAGTTACATTAATATAAATATTTAAGGACCGAGCGGTGATACAATTAGGAATTGTTTACAGAAAAATAAAACTTAATGATTTTGTGCATAAGTAAATATAAAGTAATGCTTTATACATTTATACCTGTTGCTGCATTGTATTTAATCAGCCTGCAGGATCGCACTTTTTCTTAATAATCTTAGTTCTGAAACTGCTTTCCCAGGACTTCTGAGGTGTTCTTGTCTACACCACGTATATAACTGAGTGCCTCTTCTATAGCACACTGACTTGGAGAGTGTTTACTATTTGGGTTAAGGTGTCTGATCTGTATGCTACAAGATTAAATTCAGCAAACAACAGAAGTCAAACATCACTTTTCCAGCATGAGATGAAATCTGCATAGAAAATGATAGGCGAGAGCAATGAAAAACAGGAGATAAAACCACATTCAAGTGGAGTTAAATGTACATGGGCTTATAACCCTGTTTTACAGGTGTTTTACTCTGTCATTTTATTCTCATTTGAATTGGCCATGCTGATGTTTTTCTCCGTCCTCTTAGAAAATTACTCGCCATATTATAGACTTTTTTTAACCAAATACTTTAATTTCAGTTGTGGATAGATGCCAATGATTATCAAAATTATTATTATTTTTTTCCTACTAGTACATGGATGCTTCCTGTATACGTTGCTATTATCATGTTAGTGCATTTTCTGATTTTTGCTGTTGAAATCAAAATATTTACTTACTTATGCATATGATTGGTAGGTAAATCTAACAAATACTATGGGATGTTAATACCTAGAAGTCAACCGACAATGTATTATACCAATAACGAGAGCTAGGTTGGATCATACTTGCCAATAACAAATTAATCAATCGATAGTTCTTTAAATGGATACTGAATTAAAAACAAACATAAAACTCCAAGTAAAATAGTACTGAACTTACAAACATCTCACGCGTAAAAACAAACAGCACGTGGCATCAGTGAATTGCCTCTAGAGGCCGCTCTCGTAATGATAGCGGTCTGGAAGCTGGAAAAACTATCGGTATGGATTTTCGCCAATATCCGATCGTTCCAGCAATCAACTATCGGTGCCACGACCTCTTATTAATAACTACGGGAAATTTTTGTTTGTAAGCCAACCTTTATTATCAAATACAGATATGGTATGAGTAAAACATATATTAAAAAAATATATATTTCCTGGCATTGTTCAGAGGGCCGTTCCAAAAGTGGGGGCGGACCGTAGTTTGGGGACCCCTGGTTTACAGTGTGAACATATATGCGTCTCGATGCGTCCCAGAGAGCCTGATCCACTGCCTCACTGCCCTGGCTGGAAACTTAGTAATCACTATGGGATCACTATGATCCACTGCATCTAGCATGCACCACTGTGAACCACTCTGAATTTAAACCAGCAGAAAAGAAAACAGCTGCTCTTCGTTGCTTCTTCCATTGTCTCATATACCCTTCATAAGGTTTATTAGAAGACCACGCAAGTGAAGAGCACATAAAATGAAAACAAGTATAGCATAAGCTGCCGCAAGAAACGTGCATGACACCCGTCCTCCAGTAGTACGCAATCTGAACACAATCGGTCAGAGGAGATGCTTTCAAAATACAGGTGTGAACATCATTCGAGGCAGATATTAATCCCAGGTGTAAACTCCCTCTCTGTCTGTATCTGTCTCTCTCCCTCCCTCTATATATGTCTCATTCCCTCTCTCTCCCCCTGTGCCCTCTTTGCCTGTATCTCCCTCTCTCTATATATCTGTCTCCTCTCTGTCTGATCTCTCTCTCTCTGTCCGCATTTGTCCCTTGCTCTCCCTGTTTCCCTCACTCTATATCTGTTTCCTTTTCTCTCTCTCTCTCTCTCTCTCTCTCTCTCGTCTCCTCTCTGTGTGATCTTTCTCTCCCTCTCCGTTTATACCTGTCTCTCTATTTCTCTCCCTGTATCTCTTTCTCCCCATATTTCACCCTGTGTCTCTCTCTCTGTCTCCATCTGTCTCTCCCCCCCCTCTCTGTCTGTATCTGTCTCTCTCTCCTTGTCTCCATCTGTCTTCCTCCCTCCCTCTCTCTCTGTCTGTATATCTCCCTCTCTCTCTACCTTCACCTACCTCCCTGTTTGTATCTGTCTCTCTCTCTTCCCCATCTTTCTGTCTGTATCTCTCCCTTTCTCTCTCAACCTCTCTGTCAATCCGTCCTTCTCTCCCCCTCCCTTCTCCCTCTCTCCAGGTCATGACCCGCGCTTACTCGTCACGTGCCAGCGTTATGACTCTGTAAAGATTCTATTCTCTGGCTGATTTCCCAGCTCCTGCCTACTGGTCAGATGAGGCGAGACTGTGAGCGAGCCACTGTGCAGGACCCTTTATTTCACATCTGATGTAGTGCACTTAAGTAGGAAGCAGCGAGCCATTTGGGATTCGACCGATGACTTGCACAAAGCTGAAGTTTTTCCTCGGCGTAAGCAGCTGCCTTTTGTTTTTTCCTCACTCGCTCACCCTGAACACACAGTTCAACTGTGGACAGAACAAACAAGCACAAACACAACACAATTCTCATCAGCGGACACAGACACGTAATCTGACATTAGGGACTGGAGTGAAAAAGATCAATCTGAAGAGCTCATTCCATACACAGATCCAGACAAGCCTTGCATTTCATTAGGTAGGATATTAGTGGAGTGTGTGGGGGTGAAGCCGACAGCAGGCCAGTGTTTGGAGTTTGGAGGACTCGGTGTTCACATATCCAGGACCGGTGGTTTACAGGAGGAAAGGCTGTGGCTGTACAACCCAGTTAGCTCCAGCAATCACTTCCAGCCTTCTGACGTTGTGTGACAGGACACACAGCACGACCAGGACAGACGTTTAACATCTGGTTGTTGCCCTGTTTTATGAAAACAGTCCGGCGAATAGTAAATAACCGTCTACAAGCACAGTGTGTGTGTGTGTGTGTGTGTGTGTGTGTGTGTGTGTGTATGTGTGTTCCCTTTGCGGATGAGATGCTAAGCTAGCGTTAGCATTAGCAGACTAGCAGGACACTACTAACATGGAAGATGCATTCCCGAGGTCGTCGTCAACAACAACAACAACAACCACCACCACCACCACCACCAACACAACCACAGCAGCAGACGCTATTCGGAAACACGCCGGGGTTATTGTATAGATGCCTCCCCACACGGGAAGCGGCTCGGGTGGCTCCGCAGCTAGCTCGAACGCTACACGGTATCAATGGACAACTTACCGATAACGTCGAGGCAGAGGTTCGTGAGGGAAAAGCGAGGCGTTTAACGGGACCGGAGCTCACTTCTCTCTGCTAATGACAGCCTCCGTTTCCGTTCCTAATCCATATCTGACGCATAATGAGAGCTTTTTTCGGTGGAGGGGGCTACAGTACAGGCAGTGAAGTCAGCTAGTGGCCATATTTAATCCTCGCCATCCCGACAACAGCAGCACCTCATCCCAGCTCCACCGCTCCACTGGCAGCGCTCAGCGCTCCCACACGGCTGCCTGACTGCGACCGCAAAACACGAGCAACACCGACACCTGCTGGTCAAACTGGCGGAACTGCACCTGCTTCTATTTCCATACACTGCAGGCGCTCTAACGCTTTAACCGTTTCCCAATGAAGAGCCAAAAAATGAACTTGAGTGCATTTAATGGTATAATGTTGTATTATATTGGACTGCATTATATTAACAGAGTTATATTATCATGTAGTCATATACTAATAATAAGTTCATGGTTCCTCTTATTTATGATTTCATACTATTTCGATTATATTTAATTATTCTCTATATAATGCATTGTATATCCTAGATTCTCCTCATATCTATATATCATCTGTATATACAGTGTGTATACATTTTGTACAGTTGTGCATACATTGTACACACCCCAAATTCTCTACACATATTGTGCCTTACATACATCCTGTTTAGTAGTGTAGTATGCTAAGAATATATATATTCTTAAAATACTAATCACCACTTTCTGCACGTTTACATTGCCCAGAGCCTTTATATGTATTGTACTTACTTAACAGCTCATGCACATATATACACTTACATATTGCATGCTGTACATATATGAACATATTATTCTTCACATTTTCTCTGTTACAATTGTACCATTTGAAGCAAAGATTTTAATTGAGGGTTGCAACACTGTGTACATGCTGTCTTTTTTTTAACAACAGTTCATATACATCTGGGAACTAAGGAAACTGGAGTTTTCAGAGAAGAACTTCATCCTATTTGTGTCTGATACAGGATTTTAGTCATATTTTTCATTTCATAATGTGGTAAAATGTTTTCATTTGGTTAATGGTCTGGACTGCAGACAGGCCAATTCAGCTTCTGGACTACTACAAAGTCATGCTGTTATAATATGCCCTTCAGCATTAATCATATCTTTCAAGATGTTTCTGTCCATTCTATAGGCACTATTGCACCCCATACCATCAGGGATGCATCTTCCCCCTATTCTGAATAATGTAGTCATCTGACCAAAGAACAGTTTTTCACTTTGCCTCAGTCCATTATAAATGAGCTTTGGCCCAGAGAAGATGGTAAAGTTTCTAGATCATGTTCACATATGGATTCTTCTTTTCCTAATAAAGCTTTAAAATGTATTTGTGAATAACAATGACACAGCAAACTGTGCTTATAGAAAATGATTTTTGCAGGTGTTTCGGAGCCTGCTTCATTTCCTCACTTTAAATAAGTACAAAGATATACTGCAAAAACAATGTAAAAAAAAACAAACATTTATAGTACAATAGAGTTCAATGCCTAATACAGATATTAACGCTATAGGCATTGCAGCTATATGCTTGTAATATCAATGAGCACACACAAAGTGACACAAAGTTGTTTCTTAGTTTTTTTAAATTATTCCAATTTCTGTCAGGATATTATGTAGGTGAGAGTCAATTTGTTGAAGAAAAAAAAAAGGCCAACCTCTGCTCATAGGCTTCAGTTTGGTTAAAAATAAGTTATAAAATCTGAACATAAACTCTGAAAATAAAAAAGCTGTCAACTGTATTAATGCATGTACATTTTTATTTTATTCAAAATGACATTCTATCCTTTGTATTGAACTTTTCTTATTTTATATGTAACTTTTTTCATTTGTCACTAGACTCCACAAACCCAAATATTAAAGTATTTATTAACACGCTTTTACTTTACCATTTTAAAACATTTGAATCATAACATATATGGCATAACTTTTGTAACTATACAACTGCTAATATATATATTATGCAACATAAAATTATTTTAATATGCGTTGGGGTTATGTAACTAGTCTACGTTGTACATTTTTATTTGAAAATATAATTATATATCAAAATATTTTAAAAACGTTTAAAACTCTCAAGCACGTCTCCTACTTAATAATATTTACATAATATTACTTAACAAAATATAATCTCTAGGCACATTAAACATTAAAAAAACATTAGTTTTACATGATAGTCTGTAAACATGACACATGGTTGTGCATTAAGACAAAGAAATGCTCAATCATTTATATATGAAAGAAAAAAATTCACATCCTTTAAAAAAAATATATATATAATTATAACAGAATAAACATTATTGTCATTATTATTATTATTGTTATTATTATTATGTGCTTATTAATAATAATAATAATAATAATAATAATAATAATAATAATAATAATAATAATTAGAATAGTAAGAGTATGTGCAAACACAAAAGCATGAGGGCAGAAAAAGTTCGATTACGTCGATCCAATACATTTTCGGTACTCCTGTTTGATGCAGCTAAATACAGTATCATAAAAGTGTCTGCCTGGTGCCATTAGATCTGTAACCACCTCACTGTGGTTCATGTTTGGCAGCACATACAGGGTGGCAGTGACGGAGAGTGAAGTGAGGAGCTCACAGAGTCGTACTGACGACTCCACGGGAACTATGATGTCATTAGTGCCATGGATTAATCCTACTGGAGGAAGTCTGTAAGAAAACACAGGGAGTCAGGATCAGTGTGACACATCATCAGAATCAGAATACTTTATTGAGGGAAATAAAGTTGGGGATAATAATAATAATAGGGAAATTGTTTTGTTGCAGGGATTCTTATCAGCTGGGGTTCCTATTAGCAGTTTAGTTAAAGTGAATAAGAAATTAATTCATTCATTAACAGTAGTCTGTTATTTACAATTGTGATGCAGATACCAATTTTCTTCCTATACTGAAATATGAATATGAGCTGATACCAAAATCCTTCAAATATTATTAAGCTTAATTAAACTTTGACAGAAAAATCACATACTATGTATATGAAAAGTATAAAAAATAAATATAATAAACATTTATTCTTTATACTTTTTTTTATTTGAATTTGATTTCTTCGATCATATTTCTCAGATTTTGATTAATTGGCTAATATTCGCACCATATTGATTCTGAGTATCCCGGTTATCATGATCATCTCATTATCATGATCATCCCCCCCCGACCCCTGTTGATTACCTGTCTATCTGGTCCTTATTTAGCTTCCTGATTCGAGCTGTAGGTGAGTAGTACTCAAAGTTCTCTGTTCCGTCCATGGCTTTGTGCATGGCGGAGATGTATTCGACGGCTCGCGTCTTCTCGTGTTCGTAATGGTCTGTTATATTGTACACGCCACTCAAACCTGCACGTCAACCAGTGTGTTTCGTGTGAGGACATGAAGCAGGCACGGAGTGTATTTCAGCATGTCCTAAAAGTACTAAAGTGCAGATCTTAATTAAAGAGCTACAAACTAGAACGTGTTTACCTATGATGCCTTTAATCGAGTTGATCGTTTCTTTCTGTTTGATAGGCTCGATGAACAGCGACTCTGCACCTTCCAGTAGAAACACTGTGGTCAGTATGCACAGATGAGCTCCTGCCGAGTGGCCGATTAACACAATATTATCCTACATGACAGGACGAAACAAAATGCAGTCAGAGGAACATTTATAATTGCAAGAAATCAAGATGAAGATTAATGTTTACATTGCATGCTATTTATTACATACATATGGGTATGTGCTTTTTAAACATCCCATTCCACATTTAGTCCCCATTCGCTCTTATAATTCCCTCCATTGCCCTGGGAAGATGTTCCACTACATTTGTGTTCACCAGGGTGTTAGTAAAGTCTGGTACTGATGTAGGGTGAGGAGGTCTGGGGTACAGTCAGTGTTCATCCTTCACATTTGCATTCATCCTAAAAGTGCTCTGTAGGGTTAAGATCAGAGTTCAATAGCAGGCCACCCAAGATCTTCTTTCCCAAGTGAACGCAAAAATGTATTATGAACGCATCCAAAGACGTCCTGTACAATTGTGTGCCTCTAGATTTGTGGTAACTGTTTGGAGAAGAACCACATATGGCAGAGAAGGTCAGGTGTCCCAACACTTTCGTCCATATAGTGTACTTCCTGTTTAAAGACTTGTAAATAGGATATTTAACAGATGTCCTTATCCAGAGCGACCAACATTTATGTCATTCATACAACTGAGCAGCTGTGGGGTTAAGGGACTTGCTCAGGGGCCCAGGAGTGGCGGCTTGCTGTGGCTGAGATTTGAACTCGACAACTTCGGATCCATAATCCAATGCCTTAGCCACTAAGATACCACCTTTTTAGTACTAGTTACAAAAGGTACTTTGGTACTAAAAATCCATAGGGCAACCTGGAATTCTGAGGCCAGTTATGCAAAATTGTATACAAGTATAAAATGATAGCGTAATGTATAGAGTGATGCTTGAGATCATTCTAAATTCATTCAAAAACTACCTACTTATCATTCTTATTAAATAGCATTCTTATTGACCAACACGTAAAAACCTCTAAACACTAAACAGCTCACTGGAGGGTTTGATGAGGTGGTAAAGGATGTAAAGCATTTGAATTCACAGACTCTAGATCTTTAAACACCTGTGAGAGATTTTAGAGCAACCTTGTTCCACCACCATTATCAAAATACTATCTGAAGCACAGTAATCCCCCGTTTATAAACGGAAAAAAAAAAAGCAATAAATGGACACCACCACTTTTTTTATGTATACAGTACTTCTTCTTCTTCTTCTTCATGCTTCTTCCATTAGGGGTCATCACAGCAGATCATCCGTCTCCATCCCCCCTGTCCTCTACATCTGCCTTTTTCAAACCAACTACCTGCATGTCTTCCCTCACCACATCCATAAACCATTTTATGTATACAGTACTGTACCGTATTTACATTTTACTTCATTTTACAATTAATAATTATATTTTTATTAATACATTTCATTATTTCAACATAAAACTCCATAAAACTATTCCCTGTAAGTTTTTTGGTCTATCTTGCTATCCGTGAGAGCCCTGGAAAATCAGCCAGACAAATTAGTTATGTGGCGAATGCGATTCCACGATAAACCGAACCGCAGTAAAGCGGGGGGTTACTGTATTTCTGAAGAATGGCGTTCGTTATTCCAGTACAGATTAATATACATTCTTTATTAGGGCAGTTGTTCTTGTTGCTCATGGTGGCTGATGGTGGCCTCAAGCATTATAACAATTCATATTGTATTTTCCTTTAATTGGTCACCTGACTCTGTCTCACAAGATTACTTACTTTGTCAAGACCGAAAGAATGTCCATTCTCTCTCACCCAAATCAGACTGTCACTTATGTCCTGAACCATGTTTGATACGTTCCCCTAAAAGTTAACACATTAAACTGAAGATTATCAGCATGAACATAGATAGAAAAGCAGTAGGCTATGCACTTTACATGATTAAAATACCACAAAATAAAAAGCAAACCTTTGGATAAATGGAATAATCAGGACAAATCACTGAAGCATTAAGTTCTTTAGCCATTTGTAGAGCAAGTAGACAGTACATGGATCTCTCTCCTGAGCCCCAGGCTCCTCCATAGACAAACACTACTACTGGGACAAGCTCCGTTTCTGACTGGCCCAATCTTGGAGAATGGTACAAGTCTAATTTGTTACCACCGTGACCAAAGGGAATGTCCTGTAAACATAGAAACGTTACAGAACAATACCAGAGTGTGAGACAGCTTCTGACCTTCTGATCTACTGAAGCAAGGCGTCTCAGCATCGTAATTGACATTGTTTAACGAACTGAAAAACGCTTTCCATCATGTCTTTTCTTTTGCTATGCATAGATAAAAACTAGAAAAAGAGGTGACTCACTTTCACACAGTGCTGACTACTGTTTTTCTTGTACCACACTTTCCACTGGAAGTATAACTTGCTGTACTGCAGATACTTCATCATTTCCAGCACTGCCCTCGTCACTCGGTAGATTCGCCTTTAGCAGAATATTGAGATTTGATATAGAATTTCTGTAGTGTTTCAAATATCTACATCGTAAAATAAGCTTCAAAAGAATTTTCACTCTTTAAGTAAACCTACCAGGGTTTAAGAGCCTCAGTGTATTTTTTGTACCCGGGTTTATCAGGCCATCCATAGAACCACTGGGCGATAAGCGAGATACTGTAAGGAAGAGCTACAAATATTGCAGCAGCTGCAACAGGAAGCCTCATATTGTACTTAATCCCCATTCTGGAAACAAATCACATGATTAGACTTTTCTATACTGATGTATGTTTACTGTTATTTTTTTATTGACTTTTTTTTCTTCAAAATGTGCAACTGGAAGCTTCTGTCACCAAATTCCCTTTTAGTCACCAAATTCCACATACTCAGCAATTTTGATTCTGACCCTGACTGGAGTTATATTGGAAATGTTCTAATACTTTATACCGTATACACCGTTGTCAAATATATAAATCTAGTTGATGAAATGAGGTGTGTATGGTGGATGTCTACGATTATTTCCAACTCAATTCAAACTCAAACTTTGTGTTCGTATCACTACACTAAAGAGAGAGAGAGAGAGGAAAAGGAGAAGTTGTTCAAGTACCAACTGAAATGTACAAATGTTACACCACAAGTGATGAAGAGGAACTTGTTTTACAGATGTTGACATTGAATGAAACTAAAATAGAAAAATTGTTTGACAAAAAGTACAATATATAGTCCTGTTATGATAAATAATGTTGATAATTCCAGATCTGTTGTGGTATAAAAATAATAAAACACATACTGTTCCATGGAAATAATAAGTTCCTATGTGGTAAAGGCAACAGAGTTTGGAATCACTGATTGTTTTCCGATTACAGCATGCCCTAATGTGTTTTATTCCTTACATATAATGTTATTACAATAGTAAGAACTATTTTCACTATTATAATAAAAGACATGTTTCCCAAAAGGCATTGGAAAGCATGTGACGTCACTTACATGTTGTAGAGTGGAGCTCCAGAGTCCTTAGATTCAAAATGCATAAAGAACTCACTGAGACACAATAACAGTGCAGTCACCAGTGTGATCTTCAGGTGTTTCTCAGTGTGTGGTGCAGCAGAGCACTTAGTCAGAGTGACTTAGTTTCCTATGCACGTGTGTTTAAATCAACAGGAAATAAAGGTGCGTGTAAACAACTCACCACAAAACGGCAAACTCGTCTGTGAGCCAAACCGGAAGATGGACATCTAATCAAACGGTTACTGTTGGTCTCAAGAGTGGATTTAATTCATATTATTTAGTAGAATGGAATAAGAAAGTCTGACATTCAGCTGAGCGACACTACACTTCCGCATCGTGACGTAGCAGCATTCCTCCTTCCTATTGGTTGCTTTTGGAAAAGGCGGGGCTGCATGTTCAAAGAAACGCCCACGTTTGTGTGCGTGTTTGTGTGTGTGTGTGTGTGTGTGTGTGTGTGTGTGTGTGTGTGTGTGTGTGGCGATGTAGTGATGACAACATACTGCACTGCAAACATACATGTAGTTTAGGATTTGTATTAATTTGGATTACAGGTTTATAGTGCACATTTTTGGAATGTGTACTGATTTGGGTTGCAGCCCTGTAGTGCACGTTTCTGGGAGGTAATGTAGTGATTTGGATTGCAGCCCTGTAGTGCACGTTTCTGGACAGTGATGTAGTGAATTGGAATTACAGCCCTGTAGTGCACGTTTCTGAGAGGCAATGTAGTGAATTTGGTTACAGCCCTGTAGTGCACGTTTCTGGGCAGTAATGTAGTTATTTGGGTTAAAGCCCTGTAGTGATTTGGGTTACAGCCCTGTAGTGCACGTTTCTAGACAGTAGTGTAGTGAATTGGGTTACAGCCCTGTAGTGATTTGGGTTACAGCCCTGTAGTGCACGATTCTGGACAGTAGTGTAGTGATTTGTGTTACAGCCCTGTAGTGATTTGGGTTACAGCCCTGTAGTGCACGATTCTGGACAGTAGTGTAGTGATTTGTGTTACAGCCCTGTAGTGTTTTAGGTTACAGCCCTGTAGTGAGGGGGAGCTGCAGTGGGTGGAATGTGGAGGGGAGTGGAGAGAAGTAGAGGAGGTGGGAAGGAGTGGAAGAGAAAGAGAGTGGAGGAGGTAGAGTAGTGGAGGAGGTGTATAAAGGGGAGTGAGAAGTGCAGGAAAGCTCTGGAGTTGTGTGTGAATGGTTGCAGGAGTATGAGTGTATCATGGCTCGGGGTGTTTGTTGGAAGTGTTATGGAGGGTTTTTGTGTTGAAGCGGAATAAAACCAGGTGGATATAAAATGAAGACTTTACTCTCAGACGTGTTGCTGCTGCTGCTGTTTGTCCGAGTGGCCCGAGGAGGTACTTTATTTATATTATATCCAAAAAATATCCCTACAACATTTACACAAACTGTTTACTAACATTCAAACTGTGAAACAAACTAACAGTTTTGTTGCACTTTTGCTCTGAAGTTTCTCGAGAGTTCCTCTGATCTCGATCTGAGTGTGAAGTGTAGAGAATCCAGAGTCACATAGTGAAGAGTTCAACTCCTATTTCCACATGTAAACAACTTTCATACTGAACATCACTCATTCAGAGATCACATGTGAGATTCAAGTGCTCTAGTTTTCTCAGTGTTGTGCTGTGTGTGTGTGTGTGTGTGTGTGTGTGTGTGTGTGTGTGTGTGCGTGCGCGCGCGCGCGCGCGCGTGCACATTTAGTATCGGATCGGTGTGATACGGTACATCGCGATCCACGATACACGGTACAACACGACGATATGTTCACTTTAAATACAGAATTTATTGAACACTTTATTGAAATGTCTTCCTAATAAGCAGCCCTTCATTTATAAACTTCTCTATAGTTGGTTATTATCAACTAAAATATCTAAATGAAACATGACAGAGTATGATGTTACAGGAAAACAATCAACAACTGATTGATGTGATGATCTCTGGATTTTCTTTCTCTCTCTTTTTTTTGTTCGTTTGTTAAATAACAGCACATTCGAAAGTTTTCCTCTTATATAACATTAGATTTCACACCGCCGCATTGCTAGAAAGCGAATGTCAAGTGTTCGTTGTGGAACAAGTTGCTACGTAAAACACGAGTTGACCGAAGAGAACACGTACTGAGCGAAACAAAACGATCGATACACCGTACGCTACATGGGAAAACAACGTAAACGATGCATTTTTTTATCCATTCATAGTTACATTTAACTTTTGTTGAATGAGCGAATCAGGATCACTTACGTTATTAACAGCTACATAAAACCAGTCCCTCGCTCGATTCTTTTTTCTTTCGCGAATATTTAAGGAGACGAAACAAAAACGAAACGTAAGTATTGCATCTAGTGAGCTTTCTAGAAGGTTTTACAGACTTTCCCCTTAAAGCTCAGACAGGCTTCTTTCATACATACTTACAGAAAACCTGACTACGTTTAACAATTAAATTGGTTTATTGTGGCATACAAGTCCTTGTGTACATCATTACTATTAAAACGACATTATATTATAGTGACCACATATAATATATTTCAAAAAATATGAATTATAATATATATTAATATTAGAACATAATCTAAATCTTGCAGCAGAGCTGACGTCGTTAACGAAAATCGATCTACAATTTCGGACCAATCAGACTCGAGCATACTCGACAGAATGTTCTACGTAATTACTTCATGATAACCGTATATTAATTGTACTTAGGGAAAGGAAAAGTTATCCCCAAATGATGTGTTCTCCAAACACCACATCAGTCTAATGAATGTTGTGCGTAATGCGAAGGTCCCTGCGATCGTCTGTTTTGTTTGAATTTTCTACAAAAACAGAAGAAGAATCCGATGTTTTTAAACATTCCTGTGTAATAACATGCCTTGTTTCAGCCAATCATTTTCTTTTTGGTTAATTGTGGATTTCTGGATGTACACAGTGTCTGATAGAAAGCCTGATCTCAGGTGTGATGACATGACATGCCCTGCCTTTGTGATGACAGACTTTACCTACACTTCTGTTTGTTTGTTTGTTTGTTTTTTTCCCATTCCAGAACTCATTTATGCGTCCCGTTTGTGGTATAAGCTCGGAATGATTTCATTACTGTAGATTTGAAAGGATCGTTAAAGAAAGCACACAATGATCTCTCGTTGGCATTCGAACCGAATCTGCTTTATGTATAGAACATTTCAGTGCTAAAGTAGTACATGGAACCTAGTCTTTAATCAAAGTTTTTTCGGCAGTGTTTAAACACTGAGGTCACACGTTTGTTGAGAGGTTGATGAGAGTGCAGGCACAGTACGGAGATTACAGGGCTATGCAGAGGGCCAGAGAGAGAAACAGCTGCAACCGAACGCCTTTCTGTGGCCAGGCTTTTATTGTGGCAGCATGATGTCGGCTCGAAGCATGCCAGCGCCTGCACGCACACACTTACTGCACTTATTGTTTTGTTGTGCAGTATCATGTGTAGCGCAGCTTTTCTTCAAGGCAACAGGCAGATTTGAAAATCTGTTTTTAATTCAAAAATAAACCTTGAATGTACTATATATTTAGGTACAAAGGTAAGAATTCAGCAATTCTGTGGGTGAAATCTTAAATACTCCCGCGTTTTGAAACTCGGTTTCTCAAATCTGTGTGTATACATTTGATTACTTCAAGCGGAAATTTATAATGGCTTTCTATATTGTGAAACCCGAAATCCTGTTTCATTCAAATTCACTCATATTGTAAGTCTAAGGGAATTCTGATTTGTGGTGAGAGTAGGGAGCAGGTTGAGAAGAGCCTGGAGAGGTGGAGGTACGCGCTGGAGAGAAGGGGAATGAAAGTCAGTAGGAGTAAGACAGAGTACATGTGCGTAAATGAGATGGAGGGCAGTGGAGTGGTGCGGTTACAGGGAGAAGAGGTGGAGAAGGTGGAGGAGTTCAGGTACCTCAGTGTGTTAGAGAAGTGAAGAAAAGAGTGCAGGCAGGGTGGAGTGGGTGGAGAAGAGTCTTAGGAGTGATTTGTGATAGAATAGTATGCAAGAATGAAAGGGAAAGTTTATAGGACTGTGGTGAGACCTGCGATGTTGTATGGTTTAAAGACAGTGGCATTGAGTAAAAGACAGGAGGTGGAGCTGGAGGTAGCAGAGCTGAAGTTGTTGAGGTTTTCGTTAGGAGTGACAAGGACAGGATTAGAAATGAGTTTATTAGAGGGACAGCGCATGTACGACGTTTTGGAGACAAGGTGAGGGAGGCGAGATTGAGATGGTTTGGACATGTGCAGAGGAGGGACATGGGGTATATCGGTAGGAGAATGCTGAGGATCGAGCCACCAGGAAGGAGGAAAAGAGGAAGACCAAGGAAGAGGTTTATGGATGTGGTGAGGGAAGACATGCAGGTAGTTGGTTTGAAAGAGGCAGATGTAGAAGACAGTGGGGTATGGAGACGAATGATCCTCTGTGGCGACCCCTAATGGGAGAAGCTGAAAGAAGAAGAAGAAGAAGGGAATTCTGTCATTTGAATGTTTCAAAATTTGCACACATTATATGTGTATTGTTATATTGTAAATTGTTATATCAATAAATATGGCTTTACATGAGAGAACACTGCTCTTGTGTAGATTTATCCAAGATCCATTCGTTTGTCTTCAGTAGCAGCTTGATGGATGTGCGCTTGACATGCACATTGTGAGACGCTTTTCTGCTCAAGGTTGTAAACAATGGTTATTTGAGGTACTGTAGTGTTCCTGTCAATTCAGACCAGACTGGGTGTACTCATCTCACCTCTCTCAACACTACTGAACTGCCACTTGCTGGATGCTTTTAGCTTTTAGAGCACTACTCTGTGTAAACTCTAGAGACTGTTGCGTATTTTGGTTTGCGTAAATAATTTGTTTTTGTGACAGAAGCTTCTGGGTACAACAATATACAAATTATATAGAAGAAAGAAAAAATTATATCAGGGCTGTTAAAATGAACGCGTTAATAACGCATTAACGCAAATTTGTTTTAACGGCACTCGTTTTATCAACACGCGATTCATTCGTGTTTGTTTGACCGTTTTTATTAAAAATATAAATAAATAAATATAAAAGAGGTGAAATTAA
>JAAIIK010021321.1:2315-32125 GCA_014706435.1 Silurus glanis
CCCCCCCCCCCCCCCCCCCCATGCTTTGTTTAGCCCCACTTAGCAGCGCCAAGACTTTTATCTTGTGGCTAAGGAACTTGCAGAATTATCAGAGAGGAAGGTTCTCTCGAGTTTAGCGTATTGCCAAAATAGAGCCTGGCTAAAGTTCACCTTGCTCCTGGATAAAGAATGAAGGGCGTGTGGTAGATCTAGGCATTGTCGTACTGCCTGAGCGTCTCCTCCAGCTTGCCTGTGACTTTCTGAAAGAAGCTGATCTGCTGCTGCAGGTAGTGCTGCATCTGGGCCTTGAAGTCGCGCACGCGGATCTGGTGGAAGTGCTGGATCTCGGCTTGCGTGGCGAATGAGATGATGCTGCAGCGCTCGGCGATGCCTTCCGCCTGCTGCCGCTCCATCTTGCCCTCCTCCACGTGTTTCTGGCTCTCCTTTACCTTGGTCAGAGCACCTGCAGGAACACAGTGGCGTTAGATGTTAGAACAATACGAACATGTATAGCGCAAAGAGAGGAGCGTGAGAAGGCTTTCCGATTTTTTTCATTCACGCCCACTGTAATATGACGGGCACCATCTCATTATATGTTTGGATTTTATACCCTCTCCGGTGAATAATAACTGCTGCCGTATGTTCCACATATAAAGTTAGTAAACTCGCAGGAGTTTAAACAACATGATAAACACAAAAGATTTTGAATAAATACACAAAATAAACTCAGCATTTGTTTGGTTGGATGTTTTATTACACGTATTCCCAGAAACAAATCGATATTTATCTTGATGTCTCATTTAGTCTATTAATTCATTTGTGTACATGTATAACCTGCATATATATAAAAATACAGTAATCCCCCGCTTTACCGCGGTTTGAATTATCGCGGAATTGCATTTGCCACATAACTAATTTGTTTGGCTGATTTTCCCCGTCTCTCTCGGATAGCACGATAGACCAAAAAACTTATAGAGAATTGTTTTTTATGGAGTTTAATGTTGAAATAATAAAATTTATTAATGAACATATGATTATTAATTATAAAATGAAGTAAAATGTAGTAAAATACAGTACAGTACTGTATACATAACGTTTTGGAACATAAACACCATTATAAACGGGGGATTACTATATATATATATATATATATATATATATATATATGTGACAGAAAAGCCTGAGATCCAATAAAAATGGTATAAATTCCTACACTGAGAAGCATTTGTGCAGTCAGCACATAGTGATGTTTGGTTTTTCACAACTGCTTACACACGCTGTTACTCTACACCGGCACATTTCTCAATAACCGACACATTTGGAAATGACCACAGCCCTTAGCAAACATTAAAACACAAGCTCTATACGTCAGTATAAATTACTTAAGTAAAAATGGCAAAGACAAAATTATGGGGAAAAAAAGGCATTTATGGCGTTCTGTCTTCAGCTCTTATGTAATAACTCACATTGACTGATTTTTGCTTGGAAGAATTTTTTTTTTTTAGAAATGTCTACTATAATACTACATTGATGCCATTATAATATGGGCTCTACATGTTTTTAGGCTGCTACAAAAGCTTGTAATGAATCTGGAAGTCAACACACACGATGCTGCACAACGTATTTTAGTATACACTATTTGATCAAAAGTTTGCGGGCGCCTGACCATAAGATATGGATGTGCTTTTTTTTTTGAGCATCACATTCCACAGTTAGTCCTCATTTGCTGTTCTAATAACCTTCACACTTCTGGGAAGATGTTGCACTAGATTTTGGAGATTTGTGCTCATTCAGGATATGGTTTACAAGGGTTGGAGTGGAAGATCTTGAGTGGCCTTCTATAAAGCTCTTACCTCAACACTAATGAACACCTTTTGGATAAAATGGAACACTGATTAGACCCCAGACCACCTAATGCTTATTAAAGCTCTTTTGCCCTCTGTGACCACACTGCAAAATGGAGAGGAACATCTTCCCAGAAGAATGGAGGTTATTCTAACAGACTAAAATGTGCGGACTAAATGTGGATTGCGATGATATGGTCAGGTGTCCACAAATCTTTGTCCATACAGTGTATTTTATTTATTTTGTTAAATGTAAACACACCGCTGCCTTATTTTCTATAAAATAAATGTACAATGTTTAGACACCCAACCTAGTCAGTCCTTAGCAACACACCCACTGGCAGATATCACCGCTTGTAAACAACAAACCCAGTCTTACTTGCAGAAAAATCTTCTATCTCTGAGATATTTCCAGGTGGTCTTGCATGCACAGCATGTTTAACATCTATTTATGTACCAACAGAAAGTATGATGTATTCATGCATGACCATTTTACTCAAAAGTCACATACTATTGGAGAAAAAAAAATTTTTTGCTGTAGATTTCATTTCACAGCGGTAAGTGGTGAAGGTTAAAAAGCTGGTGGTGTTTTGTGTTTGCATTTTTTAAAATCCGTTATGTGGTTCATTTGAGAACAAAAAGCAACTAAATGCAAACCAAAAGTTTTTGTTCGACAGTGCAGAGCAGCCTTGAACTGAGCATTTTTACTGTTCAGCTATTAACCCCTCGCTGAATTTAAATGCAAGTGAGAAGTGCAACTGAGAAGCATTAGAAGGTGAAGAGCCACAGGAAGAATAAACCCTGTTCAGGATGCCTTAATGTTCCTTTCTGCTAAAGACTATATCTTCAGGTCTATTAATAGTTTGATAAAGCTGTGTGTGACTTAAATGTGATAAAGAACAACAACATTGCATTTAGAATAACTGCATGTCAGACATCGAAACTGTTCACATGAGAACATGAGCAAGATTTTACTAATCCATGGGCATCTGGCAAACACTGAAATATTAACATATGCCCTCGAGTTCAGAATCGCAATCACACATGATTTACGCATACAGTACATGATCTTATTAGAATAAAGAAACGTCCTGGTGAAAAAACAAAACAAAACAATTCAAACAACTAAAACACACATACTAACATGTAAAGCCTGGACAGTCACTTAAAAACTGAATTTAATGCCAGATCTTTTGTTTCTCAAAGGTTTAACCTTGCGCTCGTGTTTTCGAGTTCCTGGCAGGAAGAGAAAGTGAAGCAATGCGAAATTCTCAGCTCTTACGGTGTGGATAAGTTCTAACCAAAACATCACAATCGAACTTGTCAACGATGTAGTAAACCTCTAAATTCTTCCCATCGAACAGCACCACCATAACAGTGTCAGTGTGTATAAACATCTAATGTGCTCAATTAACTCATTCAGACTTTACATTTGGACAATTGGAAGAAGAACTTATCCAGAGCGACTTACAATTATCTCCTCATACAACTGAGTAGTTGAGGGTTAAGGGCCTTGCTCAAGGGCCCAGCAGTTGCAACTTAGTGCTGCTGGGACTTGAACACACAACCTTCTGAACAGATGTCCAACATCTTAACCACAGAGCCATCACTTTCCTTCCACATGTAACATGTACTGTTTATAAAAAGGGATTTTGCAGCATCGGAAACAATATTTATCCAGAATACATTAACTTCTCTCAGGTTTGAGTTTTGATCATGTGCAGTAAACCACCAGTGAGTGATACGAGTATTGCATGTTGCACACGCAGGCACTGGTAAAATAATAAGACGGCAAGATGTGTGTTAAAAAGATGCAAAACAGGGAACAGGAAAAGGAAACACAAATTACAAGGTACAGCACATGTTCATTTGACTTTAAGCTGCAGACACTGTGTTTTCTGACAGTCCTATGCAACAACTAAAGCAATAGATGGACTCCATCTGCAATTCGTGATATTGTCATCAATTATCTCAGGCCTAGCTTGCATATACAAGTTGCACAAGTTGTATGCTCGTCTTTGGTTATGAAATGCTCTGTCTGGTTAAAATCTTTGCTATTGCTATTCCGTATGTTTACATGTGAGCTTAGAGCATGCTTTAGTACCGCTAGTATTTAAGCTGTAACAGTGCTAGATGCATGTGCTCTTGTGTTATGGGATTTTTGCATGGGAGGTGACGTTGAAATTAGCAAGAGAGCTCGACACGAGAGACGAGTACACACCTGCCTTTCTCTAAGCTGAGGTCATGACGCAAAATACTGCGTCAGCTCTGGCAAACAAATTGGTTAACAAATTTGCTATGGAAGCAAGAATAAGTATATAATATGTGTAATGATATAATAATATATTCTCAGAGAAAAATCACTATTTAATAAGTAAAATAATTTGTATAAATTTAGTATAGTCTTCCTTCGGCTTCTCCCAATAGGGGTTGCCACAGCGGCTCATCCGTCACCATACCCCCCCTGTCCTTTACTTCTGCCTCTATCAACCCAACTACCAGCATGTCTTCCCTCACCACATCCATAAATAAACCTTTTTCTTGGCCTTTTCTTTTCCTCCTTCCTGGTGGTTCCATCCTCAGCATTCTCCTACCGATATACCCCATTTCCCTCCTCTGCACATGTCCAAACCATCTCAATCTCACCTCCCTCACCTTGTCTCCAAAACGTCCTACATGTGCTGTCCCTCTAATAAACTCATTTCTAAATATAAACTTAGTATTGTAACAATCCTAAAACCGGATTCTGCTTTAAAAACTAAACTAAAAAAAGATATTAAAAGCTATTTTGAGTGCAACACTCTTACTGAAAACCCTGTGGCAGGACCAGGCACATCTCCTACCCATCAACACCATCTCTGCAAATCATACAGAAAAAAACGCCAGCGCTGAGAAGCTAATAATAGTTATACCAGTTTCATTTTAGACACCTGCCAGTGTCTAAGAACACCAGACCAGGCCTGAATCACTAAAATAAAATCCTACAGGAAACGATTAGATAGAGTGAGCAAATCAAGTGTGAACTGACTTTATCCAGCCGCGTAACTCTGTCTCAGGAGCTCCCGGCAGTGAGGTTAGAGCACAGTGGTCAGACAGAGACGTGTTAAAATGAGCTTTGTGGACTAAGTTCAACTTGAGCAGCACACAGAGTCCTCACTACACACTGACAGGCAGTAAACAAAGCAGCGATTTAGCACACAAAAAGTCCGAACCAAGTGACGTATCCTCTTGCAGCAACACTCTAACAGAATCTCCAGCAGCTGAAGTCACTGTGCGTCAACAGCTAATGGACACTTTTACATAATCACTTGGGGGTGAATACAAAATGAGTGAATTCTTGAAATCATAGAAGCTGATCATGACTTTATTAATTATGTTAACAGCCTGGAAGTCAGTGAGTAGCACCGCTTTCATAAACACTTTAAACCAGATGTGTGGAAAGAGCTATTGCAATTCATGTGTCGTCCATTCAGTTCAATCCTAGTTCGAAATCAACACGCAGGAAACAGATTTCCATTTCCTTTCGCAATACAAGGATGGGTGGTTTCATGTTAGGCTTGAATAAGAAATTCTGAAATCTCAGTTTGTTTTTCTGCATGTTCCCAGTACGAGTTAACAAAAAAAAAAAACAGACATCAAAATGAATTCAGGAGAAATGGCTAAATAACTACTACAAACACATGCAAAGTGATTATAAATAAACATATAGTTTACAAAATAGATTAACACTTTTTAAAAGGATCCATTATGGCATATATATGTGTGTATATATATATATATATATATATATATATATATATACATACACACACACCCACAAGGCGTTCAATAAATTTGTAAAAAGGTCCATCATTGATCTCTCACTACTGTGGAATTGCAGAATATTTGCATCACATATCCACACAAATATGTCTGTTGCATTGTGTGTAAGCAATAAAAGGTCTGGCATTGTATGGTATGGCATTTGCATTAAGAATCCATATAAAGTCTAGTTAAAACAAGCAAACGTTAGGCTGAAATGATGCTAACAATTAACCCAAACCAACAGCAAAACCACAAGGTATGGCTTAATTAAATATCTACTACATCTTTAAAAGAAATGAGGCCCTGATGACCTCAAAAATGACAAAAGGCTTAGGAGACTTTAGAAAATCTACTGTGGTGAATGACATGGAAAGAGCATGGAAAGGAGAAGGAACTGATTATGAGCCAAAGAATAACATCATTTTATGATGTGGGCACATGTGGCTGCTAATAAAACTGGTAATTCTTGTATTTATTGATGATATGACTGTTGAAAAAATGAAGAATTGTGACAAAAGAAAGAATTCTACAGCATATAGAAGCTTATACTAATAGTAATGGATTGTTCTACAATAGGAAATGAGACACATATAATCAGAATATGAGTTTACGATCAGAATACTGCTTAAGACCAAGTTTTGTTACATCAGCCATGGATGAAAATGCAATAAAACTACAATACAAGGTCAGCACGGGCGCAGAAGCAGACTTCCTTTGTGAGCAAAATAATACACTGATTTTAACAAATCACACAGCATTGTTACAAATGTGTCATCATGCATTCTCTTTCACTCGTTATCTAAAAACGTCGTAACTGATAACATGTTTCAGGCTTGTAGCTTGGATACAGTTATCTATGTCCACTCTACACAGAGCTCCAATGCAAATACCATCATAGTACTAGAGATTATGGATATTTTAAGGCTGGAATTTTATCCCTACAAGTTGAACACTGTGCATCATGGGACCCCGCAGATGTCACATTAATGACCTAATTAACATCAATTATTATACACAGTAGATTTGTTCATGTTAAGCATATGCATGCCACTGGGGCAATTTAAATCCAATAGTGAGATTTTTGTTCCAGAAATGTTGTATTCTTCTTGCATCACATCCAATGGCACATTACTGTAAATCTTTATTCAGAAGTTGTACTTTTTATCGTATCCAGTCACGTTATGTTGTGGATCGAGTTACAGACGTCACCATATCAAATGTCTGAAATGTTAATATATCAGCACAAACTCATGAATATTAACTTTGATGCTTGAACTTCTGACCGATAAAAAAGTACAGTATAACAGTTATTTTAACACGGTATATTTAAATCTGTCTTATAGGCATACGTTTTATTTTGTGCAGCGTCACGTAGCACCAAAAGAATTCAGCGACCCAGATGTTTGACTTCCTTTCTCACTGAAGGGAAACATGCAGGACATTCCTAAATCACCCATCCCCCCCTAAAAAAACACTGCACATACAGACCTCTGGCAACAGCTGTCTGTTCATTAGAGCCACACGACGTAAATAACGAGCATCTGGAAGTCGGATTTTATTTTTCTGTTTTAATTTGGGACCATTTCTTCTTATATTCATTCAGTGTAAATGCTTCTAAATCTGCACTTAGATAAAGCCTTCTTATAAAAAAAAGAAATAAAAAAAACGAGAAAGAAAAAAGTTTTAAAAAGCAAGTGACAGACGCCTCTCATCACTACTTTTTACCATCGTCAAGGCAACATTTTAAATTCACATTTTATTTGTCACACACACCTTCATACAGAGTACGACATATAGTGAAATGCTTTTATAACTGTCCAACTTGTAAGCATGAAAATACAATATAAGATAAAAAGAATAAAAGACTAAAGTAACGTAAAAATAAATAAAATAAGTATAAACGTATATTAAAAAAATAATCTGATTATAAGTATAAAAAAACACACATATATACATACACATGCAGTGGAACCTCGATACTTGTGGCCTTGACACTCGCGGCCACGACAGTTTGTGACTTTTCATTTGAAACCGGACTAAGAGTAACTTGAAAGCTTAAAAGTTGGGAGTAACATTTCAAAACAAAGTTTGTACTAATAAATTTGAAAATTTTGAAAAACTATTTTACTATTGTATTATTAATTTCAAGTAGTAAATTAAATATTTATGACAAGTAATTCATTCATGAAAAAGTAAATTCACAAATCTTGTTGAGTTTACAGTAAATGTACAATTCCCCTTAAAGAAGGAACCAGCAAAGGAGTCAAAACCTCGCAATCTTTTGTTACTTGTGGCAGAAGCACAGATTAAAGTGACTCAGTGTGATGTGATTGTCATTAAATCCTCTACTTAGGAAGAGAGCTGTGAATCTGAGCGAGCAAAATCTACCACATCCTGCCGAAGGTGAAGAAACTTGAAATAAGTTTGATGCGACGTGTTCTATTAAAATAAAAGCAACAGCTGCTTTTCATACTGAATCTGATACCCTACTGATATAAGCAGCTCGACTATAGACTCATTACATGAGGGGGAAAAACATTCTACAATGAAAAGAAGCCTAAAGACAAATGTTGCAGATTGTGTTCACTATTGTAGGTTTTAAACTACAGTTCACTCTAAAGGCCAAAATTCGAGATAAGAAATTAATCTCAAGTGTACATTACTGCACATAAGAAACTAAAGATAAACTAAGGTAAGATTAGGTAAAAGAATTAGAGAAAATTTTAACTCAAGGGTAAAGATACTAAAATGTTTGCCCAACACAGACAAACAAAATATCATATAGCTTTCAATTCTCTAAAGCTGTAATAGTTGGGTATACCATATTAAAACTAACAAAATAGATACAAAACAAAATAGTAAATAGCAAACAAAAATAGCAGAGGCAGCTAAAAAAAATTTACTTAATATCTTTCAACAAAATTGACTTACATCAATGTAAATTAACATTCTATAATAAAACACTGCTCCTGGGGGGACTTCTATCACTGTGCAAATGACTCCACAACCAAACACACAACAACCAAGGCTACGGTGATTACAATTGAGGCATGCTCTGGCCGAGTCATTCCAAAGCTTTGTATTGATTTCACTAAACAGTGTATTCAGATCTCTTCATTTTTAACATTCTGTTATGGCCACACTGTTTAAGCTCCACTGATTATGTGTGGAAATGGAAGAAACTTGCAGAAGGTCAACCATCTCTGCATCATTCCATTGAAGACAGTCACACTGCTCTTAAGCCGAGCTTGGTGAAGTGTTGCAGTGATGGTTGACCTTCAGCAAGTTTCTCACAGCTACTGCACATGGTCTCTACCAGACTGACAATTGGCTTTTTTGGTCACCCTGTTTTCTCAGTGTCTTCTAACTGAACATTGCTTAATTTGGCTTGGCATCCATCTATTCCTGCATGTTCTAAACATCTATTTAATAATCATGGACGCCACTGGGCTTGAGTGTGCAGCATTCAGCACAGCAAAGATGTTTTCTAGCTTTCAACTGGTGTTTTTTTTTATTTTTTCTTCAACACAACCTTATGTCTGAGCTCTGCACAGTTCATTAAATTTCACAGGTTGGTTTTTGCTCTGATATACATATTTGCAATTAGACCTTATATAGACAAGTGTGAGACAATGCAAAGAAGGTCCAATCCAATCATGTGAAGAAACATCTCAAAGATGATCCAGAAAATCTGATGTATGGGAGCTAAACGCCACGGGTCATAACAAGGGTTTGAACACTGATATTAAGCTGATATTCCGATTTTTCAAACACATTTGCAAAGTTAGCGCAAATCTGCTTTTTGCTCTGCCAGTATGTGATATGGAGTTACGACTGCTCTGGATTGAAGCTTTTTAGTTTAAGCCTGCAACTTAACAAAATGTGGAAAAAAGAAATGTATAAATAAAATCAAGGCGCCTGAATTCTTTCTGAATGCACTGCACTAATCTTCCCTTTTTCTTGTACTTCTAATGTGTGTTCGTGTCCTTCATGCTGCTGGCACAGTGTACTTCCTGCAGTTGTGCAAACTGTAAGATCTAAAAGCACCACCTGCAGCTGTGCACTTGAAAGGGGCAGCTGATCTGAAACCACAGAGAGGATGCAAGATTGTGAAGGTGGTTTTGTCTTCACGCAGATATTGTCTCCGATGTCTTTAGTCTGCGCCTATTGAACTTCTTCCGCCTACACGTTTAACTTAGCGGGGTGCGAGAGCAAATGCGTCTGCTCTTGGGCATTGTTTCCTGTGGCTGATAAATGCTGTTCCAATTCACACATTTAATTCCTTTTGCGATGATGAAGGTTTTTCATGGGCCGGCTACACAAACTTTTGCATGTGTGTACGGATACAGATTTATTTCGTTTTAGACAGAAAAAAAATTCAGACGGATCAGACATTGGTTTTCGTTGTATGTGATTTTTTCATTAAATTTTTCCTAAAAATAATATACCGAGAATTGAAATGAAACAAATAATCAAAACCAAGAGTCTCTACACTGTGAAATACAGTTCTATCCAAAACTGGTAATGGCTTAAATCACTGTCCCGGAGTCTAAATACATTTTTTAAAGTTGTCTATACAGAACATAACCACTTGTGCACTGAGTCAATACCAATCTAAAGAGAAGGTTAAAGCCACCATGTGAAAGAGTTTAATAGAGACCTTTAACAGACTAGTGGATCAGAGTAGAGAGAGGAAACACGTGTTCCCCACTCAGCACATTCGTCCACCCTTTTGTAAGAACAGCTGGAAAATCTGTTGATGTAGACAGTTTTCCTGAAAATGTAGAATGAACTGTGGTCACATGCTGGACCATTTCCTTATATCAACATACGTTTTAAGCAGAACGTAATTTTCTTCAGAATTTTGAGCCTCTAGTTAATGGGAACAGAGGAAATCGCATTCCTGGAAGTCGAGGATGTGCACTAAAGGCCAGTGATGATTTATAGTGACAAAGATCAATATATTATATGCATACACGCGCACAGTTCATGTTTTATTTACCCTTTGTTCTTTGTTTGTATGCGAATTTATTGCCATATCAGCTTCAATGGCTGTTCCATGCAATATAATTCAGCTAATAAAAAAATCTAACAATTCTGTTTGACATGGCAACTATATAAAGGATTCTTATTCTTATTACCGTATTTTCCAGACTATAAGCCGCTACTTTTTTCCCACCCTTTGAACCCCGCGGCTTAAACAATGAAGCGGCTAATTTATGTAATTTGTCCTGTTTTTTTCCCGGTTTCACAAGCTTCATGCCAAAAAACTGAGTCCCATAACATTAGACCAATGAAATTGCGAAGGGGTTCAGGTGAACCAATGAATTTCTTTATATTAAATCAGATGCGCTCCCACTGAATCGGGCCGCACCACATCATAAATATGGATGATGTTCCTCTGACGTTTGACCTGCCGCTCACTCGGACTGGCAACAGGAAATGCGAATCATTCGTCACGCTGAAAACAACCGGGCATGAAAAAAACGCACTTCACCTGTGTTCTGAGCTGCACGGCATCGGGAGAAAAGATTCACCGATGGTGATTTTTAAACACACGACGATGCCAAAAGATAAACTCTCGAGAGAAATTGTTGTGAAAGGAAGGAGGAAGACAGTGAACAATGACTTTCTTGGTAGGCTACTGTTTAGATACAAGCCGTGTAACAGACACTGTCTTTCGTAAAAGCCTGTGTAAAGGTCATTATTTTCAGTGTAGACACCTGCGGCTTATAGACAGGTGCAGCGTATTAATGTTCAAAATAAAAATCTTTGTAAAACTTAGTGGGTGCGGCTTATATTTGGGTGCGCTTAATAGTCCGGAAATTACGGTAATAACTAATATAAAAATAAAAAATTGCAAAACCCCTAATCCAAGCAATCCAAAAAATAAAAAAAAAACAAATGACACAATCCTAATGAAGGCTAATGAAGACTGATAGATTTATTGATCAAAAATCACATTTTAATCTAAAGACGTTTAAATATTTAGTCTATGGCCTCAAATTAATTTGTAGTGGTAGACACAGAAAAACTGTAACTGCGCATCGTGGAAACGTGCGATAACTCTGCATATAATGCATTTGCACCGTTTGAACCGCTAAGGTACCAGTCTGCATAACTTATAGAGTTCAAATATACAGAGCAGAATCTGGTCACATGGTGACACTGATCCCTTTTGCACCTTAACCTGCAATCATCGTTACTTGCGAATTTACTGACACGCATTATACAGTACATTTGCGCTTACACTGCCCCGGTATAAGGGTTAAAACGAGATCTTCAGGACCTTTTAAATGACATCAGGCTTGGACCACTGTGATCTATCATGCAGAAGAAAGGGACTGCAAAGTTCGGGCATTTTTTTTTGCGACTTTGGAGCTATTATTATTTTCCCATGTTCACAAACGTTGTTTATGCAGCAAATTTCTGGACAAATTTATTCATGTATATTAATGTCAAAGAAAAAAAAAAACAATACAATTTTGTTCAGGATATTCGGAGAAACTAACAATCGAATTGTGAATCCAGAATCATGAGTCAAATCAAATTGTGTTTGTAGCTACACTTCAATAATTTGTGATTGTGTCGAAACATCGCTCAGAATCAGTTACTTCCCGAAAGCAAAAGAAATGACTGAGCTTCTTCATCTCATACAGGATGACATGACCCGAATCCCAACCCAGGTTCTTCCTATTCTCTCGGAAAGATGGCTTCAATTGAAGAAAAAAAAAAGCAAATCTTCAGAACAACACTGGTCTGCTTTTACTAGCTCGCCTCGCTACTGTTAATAGATACGCTGTGGTTTCCTTTGGGTGTTGTGTTCAATATCACTGGTGCTAAATGTGAAATTGTGGGTGGGGCACAGAATGATTTACAACTCCAATTGTTCATCAGCAAAAGCAGAATACAAAATACAGAACAGGATCAAAACATTATACAAAAAGGAACTTGTGCAAAAGTTTAAACACTTACAAACAAACTCTGCTGTTCAATCAGGATGTTTTTTTATACACAGTAATTACCAGGTAGTTAGAAACAATTATACTATTTTTACATGAACATTGATGGCATTTGGCCGACATGCTTAATTTACACACTGAGCGGTTGAGGGTTAAAAGCCTTGCTCAAGAGCCCAGGAATGGCAGCTTGATTCGTGATCCGCGTATTTGATTGCACATGTTTTACGCCTGATGCCCTTCCTAACGCAACCCTCCCCATTTATCCGGGATTGGGACCGGCACTAAGAGTGCACTGGATTGTGCGACCCTAATGGCTGGGTTTGAAGGCTGTTCTAAAGTCATAGCAGGAAATCACAGCATATTTCAAGAGAATATCCCTCACATTCTGTCAAAGAATGTAGAGGTGATTCATCAACTAACGTCAGTGCTAAAAGGCGGGCTGACAACCAAATAACCCCCGTGTTTTTATGTGTTCTTTTATTTCGTTCTAACAAGTTTCCAGCTGAAGAGGGAGAGTAAATCGCTGGAGCGGAAAAATATTGCTTCTGTTCGGGAACGAAATGAAAAATTAATCAGTTCTAATTTCGTTGCGGCACCAAGATTTGTTGCATAAGCTTAAAGTGCATTAAGTACATAACAGCATATAAACGTGTTTTCCGAAAAAAAAAAAAAAAAGAAAAAAAAAACAATGGGCCAAAAAAGGCATCCTAATTTATTTATTTATTTCCTGACTGTCAATATAAATACAAAAATAAAACCATTTCCTGAACACCCAAGCTGCTACTGAATACTTTCCTGTTCATCACACACCAATTTGTGTTTGTACACACCTTCTGACTCGAGTTATGTGGATTCTTTGTGCTATGCGTGATGTCGAAATAAATGGTCTTGTAGGATTACTATGTAGAGAAACAGGCTGAGTCGTTTAGCTCATTATCCTCATGAAAAGCTAAAACCTAATGAGTGGCTGTGAGTAAAGCAATGTCACATGTGAGAGGAGAACTGATTACAGGGAACCACTCCTGTATTGTTAAACTGATATAATCCTATGCCAAAAAAAAATAAACAAAAAAAAAAAGTCGGAAAAATTGAAATTCTGGCACGTTTTGCTACAAACTGGCAGGATGAGAATTCTGGAGAATTCACCTTACATTTACAGTAATATAAGATTTTTAGCCTAGAAGTCTAGCCTAGAAGTTTAGACTTAAAGAGTAAACAATCGAAGTGACAAACTCAAGAGTCAGCACGGTCTCTGTACTTCCGTTTAAAATCAAAACATCCGATTGTGTTTATAGGAGTTTGTCTACGAACCATCCCTTGCCTGTCAAAGCGGAAGCGCCATGATCTGATGTTTTGTTATTCAAAACATAACCAAAATCCAAATCGCCACCTAAATTTCCTCAAAAACAAACACAGAACCAGACAGGGGCTCTGTGACCTTACAAAAAAATTAAACCCTTTATTCAGATTGAACAAATACAGGTACGTACACAAAGCATGGTACTCTATACCTTTTTTTTCCCTAGTAAAAAATGAGACTGGGATCCCAAAGAAGAAAAGGTGTGAGCAATCACATATCAGTCTGTGACACATTCCTCGTTATCAACATGAGTCACTGCATGGTGCATTTATAGTGTCCATGGTTCACTGATCTTTAGAAACTCCCTTCAGGAAGCTCAGGGGTGTAGTGGTTTAAAGCAGACCACTAGATATTTTACATCTGGGAAATAGTACTAACTACAAAAATAAAATCCTATGCATAGCTGTTTGAGACCAAGTTATGAACTGAAGTGATGAGGATAAGTTTCCAGAATAGTATGCAAGTTCATATTATATAGTTTTTCAAGTCAGTATAAGGAAAATGTTATTTCACCGTGATGTCATATAATGATCCAACAAACTGTTGACACAGTCATTATATAGATATACAGTCTGCAGTTTTGCTTATTATTCTGAGCAACAATCGATAAATCGATTAGTACAATAATCGTTAGTTGCAGCCCTACAGTCGGCATATCAAAATCTTATTAGGATCTTCTTACACGTCTTAAAAGCAGTTACTGTAACGTGCAATTGAAAACAGCTCTTGTGAATTTGTTCTATAGTTTGAAATGACTGAACATATGACTGACTCTGAATCTGGCACACTGTTAATTACCCAGACTCCAAAGCCTGCTGCTACAGTGGTACTATCAGCAACACTATGTAAACAGTGGATTATGTTCCACAAAGAAACACACACTGTCAGTAGGTCCCCCATGGAAAAACACACGTCACGTCAGCAGAGACACAGTCCATGTGACCTGGCAGTGAAACGAAACCAGGAGCAGGACTTGTGGGTTTCAAGCAAACAAATGGGTTCATGCAAACACCCGCTGTGGCTTAGACGAGCGCAACTAATTGAGTCCCTCTGGATACAAAAAATATGAGCATGTGCTACATACCTTTCTGGACATGAATGATGTCTGGATAGTTGGTGAGGTGTCCTTGGTACAGTGCGAGGAGATCCAACACCGGGTCCACGTCTTGTCTCGGTTGCTCTGCAAAGTAGTCTCCGATGGCTTCGTAAGCCTCACCAGTGTAAGCGATCGCGTGGTTCAGACCGGCCGAGTACGCCTGCTGATCAAGTTCAAAAGCTTGGCTCAGACACTTAAACGCCTGGCCGACTTTCTGATATTCCTTCTTGAATCCAGTGATCTGTTTCCTTGCAAACTCATTGAGCGTGGCATTCACCTGGATCACGCTATCGTCCATTTTTTTGGTGAAGCCCTTAAACCCGTCTATCTTGCTCTCCACTTCTTGGAAGTCGAGCGACGTGGCCGGCGTGCTGATGGTCAGGAAGAAATTCGCTCCGACCATCTCGTCCTTTTCCGCCTTCCTCTTCCCTTGCTTCCAGCTCTTCTCGTCGGTGCTGCTGCAGGTGAGAAAGTGTTGGAAAACATCACACCTGGCCAGCACCGGGTGGCTCGTCATGTGGTTCATCCACCATAACAGACCTTTCCTCCTCTTCGAAATGAAATCCTCCTCAAACCGGCCTGTCGCCTGCTTCTCTGGGATGTGAGGAACTGAGATGACGGGGAACTTCTCAACCAACCGAGCGTACAGCCAGTCGAAATGCTTATAACGTCGATTCACCGGGTTCTGCGTGTGCGTCGGGGTTAGTTTATACGAGATGTAGCTTTTCATGCCCTTAAATTTCGTCTGCTTGGTCGGATCGTCTATGGTACACTGGAAAGGGTATGGGTTTTCCTGCCACTCTGGACCATACTGACTCATCACCACGCAGATCTTATCGCCGTCCTTCACAAATCCGGATGCTTCCCCGAGCACGAACGCCTCGCCGCCTGATTTCACAAAAGTCGAGAACCTGTTAAGGTTCCTGCCGACCGTAGCTGAACTCTTGGCTTGCTGAGCGTTGCCGCCCCGCGCCATGGACGCCGTGGAAACCCTGTAGGTGTTGACTCCGTTGTTTTCCAAATCGTGGAAACCCGCACGCGTAACACCAGGTTCATCAGCCACTGTGGAGCTATCGTCCCAGTCATCATCCCAGTCATCATCACTCCCCTGGCTGGGTGTGTAACTCTGCTGGGGATGCTGTAGTGGAGGTGGTGCTGGGAAACCACTTGTTAAAGTTGATGGATAGTTTCCCATGGAGATGTTGTTGGGCCTTTGAGTGAGCTGGTGTGCATCCACAGCGGTGTTGTTGTTATAAGAAGAGGATTTCTGGCCCTTCACGATCTCTACATAGGACGCAGGGATGAGTCCTCTCTGGCCGCTCGCGTTCATCGCCTCCAGCCAGCCCTCAATGTCCTGCTCACTGTACAGACTCACCACCTCATTCTCCTTCACCGATATCTCTCCAGGGTTCTCCGAGGCAAAGTCGTACAACACTCTCGCCCGTAGGTCCGCCATTGCAAAACTCAATATAATACGCTCACCTATAGAATGTCCACTCTTTAGCTAGCTGTGCTAACCGTGCCAAAGGAACCCAACGCGAACACACTCGCGCGCGCCGCTCAACTTTTTCTTTTTTTCTGCTTCGCCGCAATCCGAGTCGTCCGCTTTCTCCGTCTATCCAAAGAGAGAAAACTGCCACCTCTTATTCCGAGCCTGTAAACAACGGACGGCTTTTTAATATTTATTATGACGCTACACGAGGAAGAGGAGGAGAAAAACACATCCAACGCGTGACTTTCCGCTCGCAGTGAGACGGGAGGTTTAGACGCGCGGTTGTCCCTCCACCACGGCGCCTGACGTCATAGTGGGTGGAGACCCCCAACCAATCAGACCGCTGAGCACCATTGAGTGGGCGGGGCTAACACTGAACTCAACAGGGACCTCAGTTTCATGGCAACTTTCTTAGTAATAATATGATTAGAATAGAATAGAATACAATAGAATAGAATAGAATAGAATAGGATAGAATAAAATAGAATAGAATAGAATAGAATAGAATAGAATAGAATAGAATAGGATAAAGTAGGATAGAATAGAATAGAATAGAATAAAGTAGGATAGAATAGAATAGAATAGAATAGAATAGAATAGAATAGAATAGAATGTGTTTTTTTTGTTACATTGTCCAAATCAGTGAATCTTTTGCCACTGATGACAGCTTGGCAATTCTCTCATCAGATTCACATGGTTGTGCAATGGATTAAATGGGTTTCAGTACACGTGTGTCATAGTCAACTGTTAATTTGTGACAATTCTTGCCTTCTTCATGTGCTTTAGAGGGTCAGGTGTCTTGTGCAGTGAAAAAATTGAGTACAAAGTCAATAGCCCTATTAGTGCTACTACTGCAACTACTGAATAAATCCATATTAAGGCAAGAAAACATTCAGTTAAGTATAGAGGAAAGACAGACCATCATTACTATAAGAAATGAAGATCAGTCATTCTGAAAAATCACAAGAACTTTAAAAGTATCCTCTAAGTGCAGTCAACAAAACCATCAAACACTATGATGAAACAGGCTCTCATAAGGAGCGTCCCAGAAAAGGAAAACCAAGAGCTACATCTGCTACAGAAGATAAGTTTATTAAAATGACCAACCTCAGAAACCGCTGATTTACATAAATGCTTCTCAGAGTTCAAGTGACACACATATTTTAACATCCACTGTATGTCTTTTTTTTCTATATGAACATACATGAGCATAAACAGATTAAAAACATGTGTGTGTGTGTGTGTGTGTGTGTGTGTGTGTGTGTGTGTGTGTGTGTGTGTGTGTGTGTGTGTGTGTGTGTGTGTGTGTGTGTGTGTGTGTGTGAAGTTATGCCTCCTGAATAAACAAATGGAAAATACTTTTGCCTCTATTTTATAATTAAGGCCAAAATCAACATAAAAAAAAATAGAATAAAAATAAAATAAAAAACAAGAAGTCATGTTATTTTCTCGAGTCTCTCTGTCTCCAGATGTGATCGGAACAAGGCAGAGCGTGAAGTTCATGACCTAGAAAAACATGGAGGAAAAAATGGAAGCATGCTTATAGTATATCAGGTTATAAAGGCAAAATGTTTGGCATACCACAAGTTATTAGAGAGTATTTTTTAATGTTTTTTTTTTTTTACATTTCACTGTGTGCAGAAATGACATTCTTTTTTGGTAATCGCAATACATGTTAAATCAGTGCAAATTACACATACGTCAAAAAGAGAATATTGACCGCTATGCTACAGGCAAACTTTCTGTTGCCATTCAGAAAAACCTGCACAGTCATAAAATTACATCCATTCTACGCTTGGCACATGTGGTGAAAACCCAGAAAGCTTTGCCAAATGCTAATCAGATGCTGCCCACCATCTTTCTTTGGTTTCCACCACCAATATTCCATCATGACCCAGCATGGCTGTCAGATCACCTGATTGCATCTGATGATCAGGTAGCTGGTACTGTCTGGTGAAGCTTCGTGACACAAAGCCATGCTCATCCATGCGTGTACCGTGTTGCCCTCGGACCAACAGCCACCCCTCAAACACCTGGATAAGAATGTCTTCAGGTTTAAACTGAGTCACATCCAGGAGGATTCGGAACAGGGGATCTCCTAAATCCTTGTCACTGCCTGCAATTCCAGTACTGCTTCTAGAGTCCAATTTAAGTTCCCCGATTCCAGGTCCTGGCAAGGCAAACAAGTGATGGGTTTCTTTACACTTTTCTGAGTCCGTTTTATCAAAATGCACCTTGTGTCGTGCTGGGCATGAGATTCCATGAGAAATGGTCACTCCTTGTCCTGCCATGGCACCCAAAGGTGAAAATCTGACGTTCTTGAATCAGACCGAGTCACTTAGGTTGAAGTAGATCTATTAAAAGACCAGCTTGATGTTTCTGGACCATGTGGGCAGTGTGTTGGTGCTGACGCAGTTCTTTATTTAGAGTGAGGGAGAATGTGGTCACATGTTGAAACCTGGTCTAAGATTTTATGGCAGTGGGATGAGGAAATCAACCTGCAACCAAATGGTATGAACGTTTACAAGTCATGCATCAAAAGTCCCAAAATAAATAAATGCAGATCCCCTACTTTCCATATACAAACAACTTCTTTCATTTCATTATCAGTAAAGGGAGCAAAAGGGGGAACATTTGAAAAGAACTATCATGTGTGTGAAGAAATTAAGGATTACTGTGTCCCAATCAATCAAGTAACTAATTGGTGTAGTGTATGTACACATTGTTACAGGTGTGTAAATTATCTGGAAATAGATAATATAATATATGGACTGAACACACACTAGTAGATTTGTTTTACATGCTTTGTTTTAGTTTAGCAATTCAATCAAATGTAAATGCAACGATTTGGCACGTCTCTATTGCCACCTTGTGGTTTTATTTAATACTACAGACAAGAAAAATCAAGATAAACACAATTTGTGCTTTTTATTTATTTATTTAGTTGTATGTATGTGTATGTACCTGTATTCTTATACAGTCATCGTTGCTACCATTAAGTGGAAGAAAACAAAACAAAACAAATGGGAAAAAAACAATCTGTAACACGCACACTGTCATTTTCACACCTTGTTATTTTCTTAAGAATTATACAACCAAAACAATGATGTTGTATGCAGTGGCTTCATATGTTGGACAAGTCACTCTATTTGTTCATAATAGCTTTGTTTAAGAGTTTTCAGAGAGCAGAAAATAGCATAGATTTACATATTTCTTATCAGTAATTCCCAACTATTTGCCTCGGGACTTGTTTGGCCAACATTGGATGTCAGCTTTTGGCAAAATTAGCAACAAACCAAATAGCCAGACTTTGAATCCACCTTATCAAATTTAGGCCAACATTGAGTCAAAGTCAGTCAACATTGATCCTGTATCAGCCAAAGTTGGATGAATGTTAGCTAATGTTGAACCAAATAGTAAACCATTGTCTTTGGTCACTGTTGGTCCATGTAACTATTAGACGCCTTTAAAGACACTTCGCCAGCCTTAAGCCAACGTTTGAACTCGTCCGTCCAGCAACCAAGTGTGTTTCCAATCCTGTATTGTCAATGACATGTAATTGGAATGAACGATTCTCTTTATTGTTTTTAATAGCAGCCAGAAGTTATAACTGCACCGTCTCGAACATAAAAATATCGTTCAGCATGACTCGGGTGTATGTTAAGTGGCCCTGAGACAGTGCCATTAGATCATGTTTTCATTCATTGTATGTGTAAAAGACCGCATAATCCAATTAGCAAGGCTTATTTTGGAGGATGGCTGTTGCTCAGTTGATAATCTCTGGAGGGAAGCTGTACACTAATCTAATGCTCTTCTCTGTGTTGTGCTTCTCTCTCTCTCTCTCTCTCTCTCTCTCTCTCTCTCTCTCTCTCTCTCCCTCTGTCTCTCTCCCTCGCTGTTTGTTTTTAGAGTCGAAAAATTAAGTAAATGGTCTCCTCCTATTCTGTGAGTAGATACAAGCAAAGCACGGACCACCTCTCCTGCATGTTGACTTGCAGGTCTTCAGGGCTTGGTCTCATTACGACACAGAGGTCTTCATTCACTTCCTCCAGCTCCAGAGTGTTTGGTTGTCGTCGGTGACGCTGTTGCTAGGCACCGTAGATGGCTGAACACATTCAGCTCTCCATTGCGCTGTGCAGGATTGCTGTTTACACGGTAAGAGCTGTCCAAATGTGATTAATGTCAGATTGGTGTTCGTCGTTTCCATTTCCTTTCATTTAATCACTATGAAAAATTGGCCCACTGGGACATAATGAGATTCAGATTGATAGGATTGAACGGCACCTGAAACTGCACCTCGTACAATCATTTACTTTTCAATGGCTCCATTTAACCTCCTTTTAATGTTGCTTTAAATGGAACTTCCATGCAACTATAACTTGCCTAATTATATCAGTTCAATGTACATTATTGCAGAACAGTAATCTAATCTGTTCTACTTTGTATTTATTTTTTCGATTTACACCGAAGTGAACTCCACAAACAGTTTAGAAGTAAAAAGAAAGAAAAAAAAATACCCCTATATATGCAGCACTCAGTGTTTGCAGAAATTCATCTCATATTTACATTGCACCTAAAAAGCAATTTTTTAGCTTGATTCATGACTTTCACCACATCATTGTACACGGTTCATGTAAAGCTCAGTTTATCATCCTGTTCTTTTTCTCAAAGCATAGAAAAGATATAATCCTATGAGACTGTAAAATTTCCAACATGCCCTAGTAGTTTAAAGGAATAATAAACATGGTTGTCTGACTGTGGCAGATATTATTTCAGTCAATTAGTAGACAAGGCAGATTTGTTTCCTTTAGAAAACAATAATCATTACACCACAGTGGGAGAACATTAGCTCATCTCGTGGTCAATGGGAATCTTTAAAAGTCTAGCTGGTGTACATGAAAGTTTAAACTTCAAGCTAGATATTTCACCAGCTGTGATTTTTTTTTCCAATACTAAGAAATGAAATGCAAATAAATACATGAAATAAATATCCTGGAGGGTTTTTATAGATCCCTTTTTTTTTTCCTCTTATATCACATGTTCTGCTAAGTATTTTCATCCCTGAAGGTCTTCTTTAGAATGGAATGAATTCTGGATCACTTGACTGTTACTGTAAACTAATCAAGTAAATGATCTAGTCACTAAAACGAAAAAGAAAAAAAAAAAAGCTGAACTTGTTGTCCTTATAACACTGAAGCAACACAACAGCCCATGTGAGTACAGATCTAGAGAGAACATCTGGCCGTGCGCTGCATTGTATCATGATTCGAAGCAGCTGTCGGAATGATCTTCGTTGCAACATTACATTAAATTCCACTGGTCGATTATCATTCCGGTCAGGCGCAAAACAGAAAATCATGTTACCCTCTGACAATATGCAGCCCTGCGCTAAGTAGTTTCAAATGCTGTGACACGTGTAAGATGTCCAAAGTACTCATGCAAAACTGTGTACAATGTGGAAAAAGTGTGGCCTGGCTAAACAATGACTATGGTGTGTCCAGGCAACTGCTGCGACTCTGAGGCTGGATTCCTTAAAGCTCCTCATTAAGACCCTGAAGTGGTTTCATTAAGACACAATCGGTTTGCTGAACCGCAGGAGTTGTAGTCATGGTCTTAGAGTCTAGACACATGCTTACGGCCATACCACTCTGAGAACGACCGATCTCGTCTGATCTCAGAAGCTTAAACATACGTAAACAGTGCCAAGAGTTACCTTTTTTATTCACACTGGATTGCCCTCATTCTTAAACATGGTTATTCTTTTTCAGTTTTGGGTCCATTATATTTTTTTTGTGTTTTAACACTCCCAGTAACTCATATAGGTTTAGGTTTGGTGGGGCTGAATGGAGGGTGAACTCAAGGGTTGTTCTTTACTAATGCAGGACCAGGTTAGAAAATAGAAAGTGACACATTGCAAAGTAGCTGAGTGGAAAGCAAGGAGCACTTTTTAAAAAAATTCTGTCTCTTTTTTTTTTAAATGTGATCTTTTATCATTGTATGGATTGATTGATTTTTTTTAACCCCATTAACAATATATAATTTACCATACATCAGCTGGCCTAATGTGATTTATTTATCTATATACATATATTTTTTTTTACATCATATACACTCTATATAAAAAGGAATCTATCACAGAATGTATTCTTACATGTTCTGCAGATTGTGTTTTTGGTGGAACCTTTAAAGATCTGTAATTATTCTAGACAACAACAAGACAATAAAGGAAGGTTTTAATCAAACACTTATCAGTACAAAGAAACTTGAGAATGTTTTTAAATATGTGAGCTGCAGACCGTATATTAGTAAAATACAGGAAGCTTTGCATATGAAAGAAAGTAGAAAACAATTTGCACTGCTGTAGAAAACCATTTATCAGTGAATCACCTAAAATACACCTACAAATTCCAGATAAAAACTGTTTTGTATTTCACCACTGTGTGGCACTGTTTCCTCAGACATAATCCTAACTCACGCATATGTACCTATTTGTAGGGCAGAGTGGCATGAACATGATCCTGTCTAATAATGAAAAATATATATATTTTTAATTAATACACTACCACCAAAAAAAACCCTCAATACTGCCATTTTTTGTTGTAGAAAATTTTATTATATGTATCTATTAAGGCTGTACTGCTCTTTAAATACATTATCCAATTAATCAACCAAGGGAACTAAACAAATCTTGAAGAATGTTTGAAAAAGTTTATTATAAAAAACAAATAGCTCAAAGACTTTTCTGTGGTGGGAAATTACTGACTATAACACTGTTAAATAAACCCCTTACAGAGAACTTTAACAATTCAATGATTCTAAGTTCATATCATAGTTCATTAAAACGCATTTATTAATCCATTGTCTCTCATATGAGTCATGATGAATAAGCTGTTGATATACAAACTCTAGAGTATTCAAAAGATTTTTATGAATACAACCTGTTTTTTTTTTTTGCCTTGCGGTCAATTCTACTTACTTTTATATAAAATTAATCAACGCATTTTGTAGAAGTAGAAGTGCTGATGCAAATACTGCAAACCACTGTGATAATCAAAACAGCCTACATCTACGTAAAGAACTGCAACAAAACAACTTTTCCAGCCCATACATTTGACAAAAAAGATTTATGCTATGCACGTGGCGTGTAATTATGTATCTGGGAATTTTTGACACAACTGAAGTAAGTCATGGCTCCTCTTTGTATGCTGCCAAACTAATAACATTACCAGTCAAGCTGAAAGTGTTTAAACCCATAATACAGTCTGTACCTCTGAATGACGTACTAATGAATTGGCCTTTGTCTTCTGGATTCATGTCTCCTACGATGGTTTGGTTTGGTCTGGTTTGAATGTACTATTTCATAAGCAATGAGATTGTTTTTTAAGCATTTTGGATACGAAAGGAATACAAGAAATATGAAAAACAAATGAATGCAAATTCAAATCTGGTGTTTAAACACCTGAGAGACCAGCAATTATATTTTTCTGAGAAAGACACAAGATTCCAGGGTCATTTATTTATAATAAAGTCTTGGATGTAGACAGCCAGTGTTCTGCCAGAGGAACAGAACATTGGAACAGAAAAATATTTGTTAGTTAGAACTGAACGTTTCGGCTAGCGCTAGTTTTTTAGTGCTAGCTAATAAACAGAAGTACCACTTAAACTCAACTAAAAATGAAAAGTCACCTTTAAACAATGTCAGTTTTAATTAAAAGATGTGAAATAAAAAAGAAATCTCAACTTTAATTAACGAAAACATATACGACATGAAAAACAAATTTTCAAAAGAGTCGCCTTGAAATAAAACACCCCCCCCCCCCCCCCCCCCAAAAAAAAAATAACAAAGAGTTTATTAATGTTAAAGTTATTAAACTTTAATAAAAGCTATAAGTCTGAATAGGTATTTATTGCATTGAATTATTGTTGGATGATGGATGGTCTTAACAGTAAAGAGATCAGTTTGGTTTGAATACTATTACGCAATGTTAATGTTAAACAGTATTTTCCGGCTTGGTCCTCTCAACTCTCCTCCATACATGGTCCAGATTTTGTAGTTTACCTGTTCACACCTGAACCAGGTGTTTAAACAAGCGGAAATACCAACGGATTTACGTGCGAGTGGGTGAAGTGCATGTTTCCACTGAGAATTTCAGTCCAAGCTTAACAGTTTATACAGAACATTTCAACCAAAACTGCTCTTAAAGGAAGCACAGTAGCGAGTAGGCTTTGGGGAAGCAGGTGTCGATTTCAGCTACATTTTATGAACAAAAGTATTGGGACACCTGACTTTTCCAGCCAAATGTAATTCTACCCCAAACTTTCACCACAAAGTTGGAGCCACACAACTGTAGAGGATGTTTTTGGATTAAACTTTCCCTTCACTTGAACTAGGAGACCCAAACATGTTCCATCATGAAATGAACATGGGTTGGAGTGGATAACGTTTAGTGGACTGCTATAGAGCTCTGACTACAACCTTATTAAACACTTTTGGGATAAATTGGAATGCTGACTGCACCCCAGGTACACCTCGGATGAGCACAAATCTCCACAATCGCACTTCTTCTAGTGGAACATCATCGCAGATTTACTGTTTACTGTTATCATAACAGTAAATGGGAATTAAATGCAGAAAGGGATGTTCAAAAAGCATCTTCTGATCAGGTGTCCACAAAACTTTTGCCCATGTAGTGTATATTTTACCAGATTAAACCCACAAACCATAAGTAGTCAATTGATGGCTTATTAGCTTACTCATTACTTATTTGCAAATATTAGCTGATTTCATTGTTTTTGTGACAATAACTGTTTTGGTATTTGTCTATTTAAACTGATTCTAGGATTTAGATGCCATTAAGCCATTTAACTCTATTTCACCCTATTTTATAATGTAAAATTTTTAATGTATAAATTTAAACATTGAAGAAAAAGTAATTGAAATTATTTGAAAAGTTTTTTAATTAACACTGGCTGAAATAAAGTTTGTAAAGGTTTAGCAAATACAGATAAAAATTGTTTATAATATCTCTAATATCTCATTCATATATATATATATATATATATATATATATATATATATATATATATACAGTAGATTATCTTTTTTTTAAATCATCAGTCAGCATCAGTGTCAATGAGAATAAAGAAGAACAATAAAGGTTAACATTCTTTTTTATTCCTGTGATCTTGTCAGATATTAGGATACAACTTCCTCTCTAACTGAACTCTATATTTATAATGGATTTCTGCAAAGTGTCTAATAAAAGAAATGCTAAGTTTCTAAATCCATTTGATGCTTGATACCCACTAATGGTTAAATATAGCAGTTGTCAAGTGATCCAACTGCAGTTTATAGTACAGTGGTTCTGTGATCAAAGCCAATTGCAGAGAGTATATTTATTCTTTGTCATATATAGTTCATACTGTTGCTCACAATTTTTTAAATATAATTTTTTATTAGATATATATATATATATATATATTTGTTTATTTTTCTACCTATGTACCAGTAAATTTCTGTTTTATGTAAATTATATGTTTTGATATAGATATTAATAAAAAGCATGTAGTAATGTGTATGATTGTGTGTGAGAGACCAATCATGTGAATATTAACTTGTTGCCACCTTATACATGAAGAGCTTAGTAGTGAAGAATGAGGATGATGATACTGAACATCAACTGACAGCAGGCATTCACTAGGCAGCAATTTTTTAGTGTGTATAACCACTGAAATGCATACTTAATTATGTGGTTGAGTGTAGACTTTATTACAGGTTTGAACAGGCTGTATGTGAGGGGAAGGAGAAGAAGAGACTAAAATGTCATGTCATTGATAATGACTTATCTGTTACACTGGCAATCACTATTACTCTGGTCACATAAAAAAGATCATGTCCTTCTTATCTGCAAAAGAGCCTGTCTATTTGAAGAAATTTGTAAGCCATCTTTATAATTGATTTGTTTACACACACATCTTTACTAAAACACTCTTTAATATTTGTGGAGAAATAAATGAGACAACACTGTCATCATTTATGCTGTGGTGGTAACTATGCTTTGATGCACTTTACACAGTATAGATAATGCATACTAAATAGAGCAAAATTCTGCCAAATATATATAAATGGCATCATTTGTAATTACTTATAAAATGTTTGGGAAATGCATTAGAAAAACATTAACAGGTACAAAGAGTGTCAGATCTTTTGGCAGCATTGAGAACGGTGGCAATGAGTTCTCATTAGCCTTGTGGTCTTTGAAACTACACAGACGTTTCAGATGTTTCATAGGGAGGTGAAAGGCTCTCATTACCATTACTGAAACAATGCGGAAATTCATTGTCATGCATTTTTGCCTAATTGACTATTTTGGTGTGAGGTCCCTTGGATGGGTTCAACCTTTACCCTACCACGGGGGTTGGGACGAGGACTAAGTGGGCATTCAGCTGCACCCAGCAAGAATCTTCCGGAGGTTCTTTGATGGAAAGAGACCGTTTGGAGCTTAGAGACCACAATGGCTGCCATTATGGATCTTTCCCTCCTGAAGGTGATTTTGTATTCGAATTGAAAATAGCCACAGTGAAAGCGATGCATAAAGGATGTTTGTTAAATATTCCAACAGTATAGTGTGTGGGGTGTGTTTTTTTGTGGTGTGGCAATGAAGGGTGAAGGGGGACGGCTTGAACCTGCCAGCAAATGAAGGGGCTATGGTTATTTGCATAATAAACTGTTGACACAAACTCCCTCTAATGAAGGCCCATTCAAGTTGCCAAACTCTGTACAATGAAGTCCATGGGAAATAAGCATGGTCTTGTACTGCAAAGGTTAACATGTTGGGTATATTGGCTTCCTTTGAAATTTGATGAAGAAGCAAGCTGTATGGTTGGCTAACAACTAATTCGAGTTTACACTTTGTTTATCAGTTAGTGCTGAGAAATGTTGTATCTTCCATTCTTGTTGACTGATGATTTACATTAGGAATTCAAAATGTTTATGACCTGCCATCGTTGATGGGAATGAAAAAAAAATGCCATTGAATACATCATACACATCATTACAATTCCTGCATACTGCATTATATGTAAACAAAAAAAGGGGAGGGGCTTTTTAGTTTGGAAAGAAAAACCTTTTATACTTTGCTCCTAGAAAATAGTTTTGTTCCAAATAGTTTTTGGCCTCAAAACCACAGAATTGATGGCCTGTAAAAAAATTGTGATGGATGATACATACCCTCTGCCATATCTTGATTTTTGAGTACCCTGCACCCTGTTGGCCTTCTTACATTCATTCTTTCAAAAGGAGGCCCTCAGGCTTTGATCCTCTATGTTGGTGCGCAAAATATCTTTCCTTTACTTTGTGCGTTGAAAACCAACATTTTGGCTGCCTTGTGCTAATATCCTCAAACCAATCAGATTTATATTCCCAAATTCCATGCCAATGCTCTTCTCTTTCTCGCTGTAGGGTAGCTTTTGTGTATAAATGTTGCCTTGAGAAGAAAGAGAACGAATCATATAAAAACACCATCTAACCCTTATTCCTGGTTCATGTATATTGTTAACACAGGGATGAAGTTAAATTTGTTCCGGGATAATCTTCAGATGGATAAATGTTTACTCTTTATTTCACCAGGGAAGACAATGTAGGTCCTGATATTCTCTCAGAGCCTCTGGAGGACGTGCTATTCAGATCATATGTCTCATGCCGCCATTTCTTTCTTTCCTGACCAATTATGCAGAAGGACAGGATTACCCAACATTTGTGTGAGAATGAGTGCCAACAAAAACATTTCACAGTAGGTTAACCATCCTTTGTTTTGCTGTCAGATTGGAAAAAGAGTCAAAGTAGTAAAGACTTTCTTGGTGCTATTTTAGAAAACGTGTGGGTACTTATTAATCCATGGTTTCTTGCTTCCAATAATAAGTTTAATAATTACTGAAAATTCTTAATGTGGCTGGAGATTTTAACTTTTCGACAGTAATCTGTTTCGGAGATGGTATGAAGCTGACCCAGAGGGCCATGTGGTGAATAGTGGAGCTGCCAATATTCTTGGACCCATCACTGACATGCCTCACTTAAACCCTTCTGGATAGACTCACTGTGCTCTTTGAATGACATTTTCCAGCCCCTTTTAACATCAGTTTTAATATAAATTTTAAAAGTAGTTTTACATCCGGCTCATCCTTAGTACATTACTAGTGCTAATATATATAAATTACCTCTTTCCACTGTACAAAAAATAAAACCTCTTTTAAAACCTATTTAATATCAGAAATAGAATATAGAATGAAGTTGAGGTATTCAGTCCTGGAATGTGCAGTGTAAAGTATATTGTATAGGAGAGTCAAGGGAACTTACCCTTCACAATGGCAATGGCAATGGCCCACTTTGTTCAGCCTGTGAACTGTGCAGCTTACTACTTACTGCTATATCCAGATGGTCATGGTGAGGGAACAAACAGTTCCCCCTGCTGTAGGATCTCTCAATAGGCCGTCTAGACCAGCTAGTCCAGACAGATACAGCCTCCCATCAAATTAGCGTTTGTCAGATTTATGATAACGGTTTGCAACTCCCTACCCATTGGTGACATCAAGATTTACAGCTACCCCCCTCCCTCCTCGCTATATGGGGTTCCGATCACCTCCCCACACCCTTCAGTGGCCCCGGGGGATACAGCCAAACCAAACAACCCTGGAAAAAAAACATTTCTGGTAGACAATGCTTACCAAGGCATCTCATAAATAGGGTTTGACAATCCTCCATGACAAGGCTAAAATTTGTGGAACATAGGCTGTGTCTGGTACTGCTCCTGTTTTTGGATGAAGCGGTGAGGAAGCTATGACGAGGGGCTCGGGGGTAGTTGCAGACGCCTGTGTATGTGGATTACTGGGGCTCTTTCATGTGGCTAGCCAGTGGTAACCTGATCTAGGCATGGGGACTCGGTGGGAATCACCTTTTGACTGATACTCCAGTCCATTCTTAGTCCAAATGTTTTTCCAAGGCTGCTCTTAAGCTCTGATCTTACCCCTGACAGATGAGCAGCTATTACTACGATTTTAGGAAAAGGGTCACAGATATTTTGGTTGTTGGAAAGGTTATTATAATAAACAATAATGTCTCAGGGCCACTCTAGATTTAGTCATTTTGTTGCTATTGCATTTCACCTAAAGTATTAGATATCATGGCAATTTTTTGAATAATTAGCATAATTACTAGGTCTGTGTTGTGTTGTGTGTGTGTGTGTGTGTGTGTGTATGTGTGTATATATATATATAT
>JAAIIK010021323.1:0-27935 GCA_014706435.1 Silurus glanis
ATATAATATAATATAATATAATATAATATAATATAATATACACAGACAGACAGACAGCAACAAAATGCAGCTTGGCATCTACCAGAAGTGCAAATAGTAGCAGTTGTGCAAATAGACAAGTAAAATAATAAATATGTAGCATATGTACAGCATGTAGCTAATATATGGATTTTTCCTGGGTTTTTCCCGGTTTCACAAACTTCAAGCCAAAAAACTGAGCCCCATAACATTAGACCAATGAAATTTCCGAACGGAAACGAAAAAACGCACTTCACCTGTGTTCTGAGCTGCACGGCATCGGGAGAAAAAACGTTTTTTTTAAACGCACGACGATGCCAAAAGATAAACTCCCGAGAGAAATAGTTGTGAAAGGAAGGAGGAAGACAGTGAACAATGACTTACTTGGTAGGCTACTGTTTAGATACAAGCCGTTGTAGCGTGTTGAGTCTGGGTGAAGGGATAGCTCGAGTTGTAACTCCAGTTGCAACAGAAATCATATAAGCACAGACAGGTTTCCAAAACTCGTGCTTTTTTTATTTTTCTTGGCAACAGCGTTAGGGGTTAGTCAAAGAAACTTAGAAATCAGCATCAGAAAATAATAAGGACATAATCCTCGTCTTGAACACATGCAGTAATACTGGAAAAATGCAGTGGCATGCTATTCCCAAAATACCGCTATGCTCCTAAAGGAAGCGCAATATATTTCACCCGTTACACCGTGTGTAACGTGTCTTTCGTTAAGGTCTGTGTAAAGTTCATTAGTGTAGACAGGTGCAGCTTATTTATGTTAAAAATAAAAATATTTGAAAAATTCAGTGGGTGCGGCTTATATATGGGTGCGCTTAATAGTCTGGAAATTATGGTAGATGTAAAAAAAAAAAAAAAAAAAAAAAAAAAAAAAAAGGGATTGTTGTTTTTTACAGTGGTAATTATTACAGTGGTGATTCTTTTTTTTTTTTTTTTTTTTTTAAGAAATCTGTTTACAGGGTAAAATAGCAGGGTGAAAGAGAGGCTAGTTAGACAATGACTGTTAATAGAAGCCATGAGTTCCTGAGCAATAAAACAGGAACTAACTAGTATCATGTCAGATAATCTAACATTAACTATTAGACTTTGGTGGGAAACTTAACAGCCCATCAGTTCTTTTATATTGATGTATAATAGCATTCATGCCCCCCTTTATATCTGCTCTTGTCTAGAGCTTTATACCACTATAGCACGATTCAGGTAAGACAACAAACTGTAAAAAAAAATTCTTGCTAACTAGATTTGGCGTTTTCACTTGTTTTCGTTCACACTGCAGTGCGATTCTTCTCAGTTTGCACATACGGCTGTGTTTTAGTGACCTTGAGACCTCATAGAGAGACAAAGATAACCTTGACTCTAGGGTGCTAATTGAAATACTTGCAAAAGCTCACACGAGTCACTTGTGCAATCAGGAATCCAAGAGAGGTTTGTGTTGCTTTGGGCAACATACACAGTGCAGTATGTAAATAATTATACATTGACATGCTTTTTTTTTGTTTTGACTCTTATGCAGTATACATCAATAACAATTACATGTTTTAAATAAAATACAATGTGTTACAATGCAAAGCCAAAACAGCAAAAAAAAAGTGGGTTTATAGCTTACCATGATATGTAACATTGTCTTTGATTGAATGTTTTTACTGTCACATATGTCACACTTTAATACCTTTAATATCTCCTCATAAATAATAATAAATTAAGTAATTAAAAATAAATCAATTGAAAGTACTGAACAATATAATTTCTTGTGTCAATATTCAATTTTTTTTTTAAAATAACACTAAAAAAAAGAATAATAATTTTTATTGTATATTTTATTAGTTCAATTTATTGCAGTTTCTTTCGGACATATTATATACAGTAAACAAAAAAGAATGATTAAATTGTTTACAGTTAATTAACAACATATTTAGTGATCATTTTTACTGTGCAATATTTACAAACAAAAGAATTATTCCACAGTTATTTATTGTTTTTCAAATTATTAAATGATGATAATGAATATCATATCCATATTTAGAAATTCCAGTACTATTTTTATTAGCAGCTAGTTGAAGGTTTGAAATGTGATTAAATAGACTGTATTTGGTCTGATGCTGTTCTTAGAAAGGGAATAAAAACCTTATCTAGATACAACAAATACTTCTAATATATTCTTTCTATCAGAATTATTGTAATGTTTAAAAAGAATCAGCAGTAATTGTTATTGTGGTATTCTGCTAGAATGTTTATTGCATACACGGTGGTATCAAAAAGTTTTGAGACTAGCTCCGTTTATAAGAAAGTACACTATCACCTCCAAAATTGTCCCCTTGCACAGCAATACAGCGCTCCCAGCGTTCCTGACACTTCTGGAATGAGTCCTGGAAGTCTGTTTTTTCCCAAAGCGTGTCAAGTACCTTCTGCGTGCAGGATCTCGGCAATGGTGTCAAAACGGCGAGCCGATCTTCGTCTTCGGGAAAAGGGCAAAGCCCGCAGGAGTCGAATCTGGCGAGTGGGTGCGGAAGTCAGATCGCGTTGTTTCCGGCAAGTGACCGAGTGCACACTTGGTTAGAATAGCAGATGTGGTAGTTGCACTTCTCCCGATGTACACAGGACGATGTCTTTTTGCACATCAACTTATGAAGGTCGATGCTCCCTGTGACTGTGCGTGCACCCGATGTCGTATTACAAAACTAGCCTTGAAACTTTTTGATACCACCTCTGTATATGAGGCCACTGAGTCTCATCGTATCTCTGTATCTTATTTAAACTAGGTTTGGGTCAGTTCCATAACAGAAATCACTCCTGAAGATCTCAATACAGTGGATGAGGATACAATTCCGGAGCAGCTACATTACCTCACCACTCAGCCCAGTAATGGTCACCTGGCTCTGAAAAGTGCTCCCACTAGACCTGTGATGAACTTCACTCAGGCTCACATAGACCAGGGACAGCTACTGTTCGTGCACAGTGGTAAGACAATCCTCCACCCAAATGTACGTTCATGTGGTCAGAACAGAAACCTAGGTAACGTTCTGTATCTTGTAATCATTAGCTCCAGTAAATCTACAACTGAGATCGATACGAATCCTGTGTTTGAAGTGATGCATGCTGTTGATTACTGTGCAGTTTCTCCAGAGATGAAATAACAAGATCTAAAAATAGGCCTGTGTCTCATGGCACAGTGGTGATGTGTCAGGTTCTGCAAATTGCATTAACCCTGCACCATTATAGAGATTTTTTTTTCCCCACAAGCTTTTTTGGTCACGTTGCTTGTTGAATTGTAGTAGGTACGAGCAAGAAACATATAACTGTTTTTTTTTTCTGTCACTTTAAATAACCAATTCATCCTTTAGGAGCCCTTGAACGTAAGAGCAAACCATTATTTAACTCATTAATTTCTTACCGCATATGAAAGCTGTAAATTCTCAGTGGTACAATGCACGTCACACTGTTACACGTACCAAGTCTGCTTTATTGTCATCTCCAGGGGCCACGGCTGGAGGGTTTAACTTCCAGGTAAATGATGGGATGAACTTTGCTCCAAGGCAGATATTCAGTGTAACCGCCCGTACACTTGTTCTCCATATGGAAAGCAGTGGTCCACTAAAGGTGTTTCCAGGTAACTCTCTGCTATTTAACAAACACACTTGGAGCAATTTATTTTGGCATCCAAACATAAAAACCTTTTCATTTTGCAATTTTAGAATATAACAGTGTGTAGATGGTGTTCACAGGAAACACGATTGAATTCTGATCAAGCAGGTCGTTTCTTCAGGGGAAAAAAAAAAAACCCTTCGCTTTGTAAAATTGTATGTCTTAATATGAGCTGTATATGAGCGATGACCATAATCACTCTGCCTATTAGTTTACTAGCCTGTAACCTATGCAGCAAAGCCCTTTCAAGGATTTCAGCTTAGCGCAACATGGTAAACATGTTACGTTGAAGAGACTCCAGACTGAATTTAGTAACTCTTAGTAATATGCCGGATTTAAAACTCAGCTCTAAAAACAGCTGCCTACGCACTCTTCTGTCTGGAGCAGTATATAAAACAGCTGCTGGGCCCGTTTTCTGTCCCGTAAAAGTGCATTGGCAATAATCTTGTTGGCACATTCAGCAGGGGTTTTTGGGCAGAGAGTGATGCCAAATTCTACTCATCGACTGTCTGCACATTCAGCCGAGTGCAAAAGTTTGCTGAGCCCTTGGTTTTTCTAGCTGTATCCAAAATCTGAATTTGAAAACCTTTGCTAAGCAATCTGGCAGAGTTACAAAAGATCCCAAACAGCTTTCAATCCTGACTAGGAGGTAACGACATAAGCAGTTAAAAAGTACAATAAGCAAAGGTTTATGGGTTATATAGAGGTTATATAACCGGTTTTATACAGGTTATTACACCGACCAGGTATAACATTATGAGCGGTGAAGTGAAGAACACTGATTATCTCTTCATCATGGCACCTGTTAGTGGGTGTGATATACCAGGCGGCAAGTCAACATTTTATCCTTAAAGTTGACGTGTTAGAAGCAGGAAAAAGGGCAAGTGTAAAGATTTGAGTAAGTTTGATGAGGGCCAACGGCTGGACGACTGGGTCAGAGCATCTCCAAAACTTCAGCTCTTGTGGGCTGTTCCCGGTCTGCAGTGGACAAAAGTGTCTAAGGAAGAAACAGCGTTGAACCGGCGACAGGGTCATGAGTGGCCGAGGCTGCAGCGAACGCAGCGAACAGGGTTCGTTCCAACAGATGAGCTACTGCAGCTATAATTGCTGAAGAAGTGAATGCTGTTATTACGCGATGGGTCAGAACTGTTTTGGCAGCAAAAGGGGACCAACCCAATATTAGAAGCTATACATACAGTTATACCTGGTTGGTGTGTATTATTTCTACATAAATAAATGAAATAAAGGATTCAGATTGTTCAGAGTGACATTTATTTTCTAAAAATAGAAATAGAACACTAAATGATCTAAATGAAACCTAAATCGTAACGCAACGCTTAAAAAAAAAAACAAACAAAAGAAAAAACGTCTGTTTCTTTTTTCTTAAGTGTACAGAAACCTTTGCACATGACTGCACTTTATAGCTGCGTGGGGGGGGGGGGGGGGGTAGTCTATCTAATATCAGAATTTCACCTTTTCCTTTGTTCGTCCTGGGATAAAGTGCCATGTTGCTATGGAAACCAGTTTCTCCACATGTTTTATCGAGTTAATGTCTATACACATAAAGCACTTCATCAATACCTTTAGATTGTTGAATTTCTCCTGCAGAAATACAAGTGCTGTAAGTGCCATGTGATAAAGAAATAAATGGTTAATTATGTTAAAAGAGCATCTAATCGTTACACGTGCTGTTGACCACAACGGGTGAGGAAGTATTATATCCTTATCACGTGTTAAAATCTACAGTGGTATCAATGCTTTTTTCTTTCCCATTCATTCTCTAATAGGCCGTCATCACGCCAGGCATATTTATTATAGATCTATACTGAAAAGGGAACATGGTTCTGATAAAAGGATTGTGGTTTCTTTAATGTAAATGGGTGTGTTCCAGCACTAGCACTTCCCCAGTGGGGCTTGCTTTATTACTGTAATCGTGTTAGAGAAACAAAATCCAAAAAACTAAATACTGAACTTTTTTTCTTTGCTTGTGAACACCATCTACAGCACAAAGCCTTAATTAAGCTGAAGATGTAAAGTTTGTTTGTAATCTGTAGCTCAGATGCACACAAGTGTATAAAAGGTGCTGCCACAAAAACTCAAACGAATTCAGCCATCAAAGCACTCAAGTGCACAGTAATGTGGTAATGTTTATAGCAAGTGCCAGACGTTTTCTGTTGCTTTGACTGGGTTGCTTTTTACCAGCTGGAGTTCATCTGGGGTAATGTTTAGCCTTGTTTTCAATTCAGGCACTTCATCCTCTATTTCAAAGGAGATCCTCAAAGCAGCAACCAATGATGATGAGGGCAATTCAAACCGCACTATTGTTTTCACCATTGTTAATCCCCCCAAATTTGGAAAGCTGGTGACTGTGCAGGCAGACAAGTCTAAAACTGATATTTCTTCCTTTACACAAGAAATGGTAAGTGCTGTAAAATCTCCTGCTTCGTACTTAATGGAAAGGTGGAAGGCAGTAAATTAGACATTTATATCCATTCATGAATATGTAAGGCTACATCATTATGTCGTATGTTTGCTATTGGCTGCTGGAGGCGGGGTAAATCAACTGGGGTTATATTGCCAATGATATTACGAAATTGTGCACATTTTCAGATTTGTATTATATTATAGCCTGAAATATTGATTAAATTCATATCTTCCTGCCAGTTGCGCCATATGTTCTATCTGTACCACTTAATTCTGACTGTGTCTGAAATCGTTACCTTACACATCCTGTATTGCCATATAACTGTTCAGTCTAGTGCATTATATAGGACAAGAGTGACAGGCGTCAAAGTAAATTCAGAAAACACAAAGTACTGAGTGTCCTAAAAACTACATCCTGTGACACACCGTGCAAAAAAACCCATAAAAAAAAAAACCCATAGCAAATACCGAAACAGCCGTTATAGATACAGGAGCAAACATCAACATTTGGCTTCAGTGACCTTTGGGATAAACTAAATTAACCAAATGATGATGACTTCTCCTGCTTATATATATATATATATATAATTATATATATATATATATATATATATATATAATTATATATCCTGCATATTATATACACTATTAAACAGCAATCCTATTCATATTTTGTATAGAAATGTATATAGAAATCAAAAAGTAGTAGCATTGGACTTCTGATGTCCCACCCCTGTCCTGCCATTGGTTGCTTCCCTCATGTGTCTGTTTGTCCTCAGCTGTTTTCAATCAACCCTTTAATTAGGTAATGTTTAAATGCCCCTATGTTTTTAATGTCAATGCGTGACGTGTTACGATCGGTTTCTGTAATACGCAACATAATAAGCAGTCATGCAATGCGAGGAGGAGGATACAAGTGCAGATGTTTCATTTGCATGTTTCAGGCATTATGGCAAACAATGTAACTAGGTCAAAGCCAGAACATGACCAGTAGCTGTGACCAGTAGCTGTGATCTTGCTTTGTATCACAGTCATGTTTTGCTTTGCCCTAGTTACATTGTTTGCCGAAACGCCTAGTGCTAGTGTTTCGTTTACGGTTTTGGATTAGGATTTGTTTGCTTCTTTTGTAAAATAATCATTTGCACTTGTATGCTCCTCTTCATATTACATGACACAGAGGTAATATCCTTAAATTATATAATAGATTTGTAGTATACTGTGGGTAAAAGTAACAATGGCAAATACAACTGTTGTTTTTGCTTGTAATATATGTGATCGTTACAGGTTGACGAGGGGAAGGTGTCATATGAACAAAATGCAGAATCTGTCGGATGGGCAGCATTAGATAAGTTCACGTTTACTGTGTCATCACCTCCTGCAAGCCTATTGGCTCAGACCTTTGATATCGATATCTCGTATGAAAATGCAGGGCCTGAACGAACGTCTCTCCTTCTTAAAAACACAGGTATGAGTTCCACTTACCACTTTTGCCTGATCAAAATCCCAAATGTAAAATCTGTCTAAACATAAATGATTATGCATCGCAACTTGTGGTCGAACTCATGCATTGCATGTCAGAGCAGTATTCACGGTGTTGTAATTTCGCATATATGTTTTGTAAAGCATGTTGAGAAATCAAAGTGTTGTGTTTCAGGAGCTGTGGTAATAGAGGGTGAAAAAGTCGTCGTTGACAAAAAGATGCTAGATGCGTCAAATCTCCTTACCAAACAGCCAGAGTCTCATCGTAACTCTTATGACGTCTGGTACCATGTCAAGTCTCTACCTCAGCATGGTGTCATCACTGTTGGTGAACGGAATCTTACAAAGGAAAAGCCCTACTTTTCTCAATTCATTCTGAACAAATATGGAATAACCTACCAGCACGACAACTCCGAGACCGTGCACGACCGCTTTGTCTTTGATGCCTTCCTCAACCTGAAGAGCAAACCTGCACAGCGCCCAGAGGATGACCGTGACGTTTTGGAGGAAACGTTCAACATTACAGTCACTCCAGTGAACGATCAACCACCTTTCTTGAAAACCAAAGCTCCAAGCCTCAAAGTGATTCAAGGAGACACTGTGGCTCTTGGACCCAGCAATTTAAATGTGGAAGATCTTGACAACTCCCCAGATGATATCCAGTACTCTGTGATCAGCAAACCTAGCAATGGATTTCTTTCTCTTGTAGGAAGTCTAAATGTATCCGTGGATACCTTTACTCAAGCCCAGATCAACAATGGTGAAGTATTCTTTGTCCAAGATGGTAGCCCAGCATCTGGGGTGTTCTATTTCAGTGTCACTGATGGTCATCACCGGCCAGTCTACAAACTTTTTAACCTTGAAGTGTTGAAGATCGCCATTTCAATTGTCAATCAAGCAGAGCTGGTATTGGAACAAGGGCAAACAACAGTGGTGCTTAACCAGTCACACCTGGCTGCAGTGACTAATGGAAAAAACATGACTGTCCAATATAAAATAACTGCTTTGCCAAAGTATGGCAAACTTCTCTTGGACAATGAAGAAGTTACTATTTTTAATCATGATGATTTGAAGTTTCATAGATTAAGTTACCATATGGTCAATCTTGCGTCTTCTAGTGATAACTTTGAGTTCACTGCTTTCACGTCAGAGGCAAACCTTACTGACCAAACGGTTAACATCACAGTTAAGCCTTTAATTAGGTATTCTGAAGGTATAAAGTTCTCAAATGAAATTCGTTCTAAGCTCAAGGCAGAGTTTCTCAATGTCTCTGAGCTTTCCCTGATAAGTGGTAGTGACCCATTCTTTGAAATCCTGTCCCCACCAATGTATGGCAAGATTTTAAAGACTGGTAAGGGGATGAAATCAGAACCTACAAAGACATTTTTCTTTAGTGAATTACAGCAAGAAAAACTTGCCATTGAACTAAAGGCCAACCTGTCTGAAGTTCAAGAGGTGAAGGACTCGATAAAATTTGTCCTGAAAGCTGGGAACCTCCAACCTGCAAATGGGGAGTTTTTCTTTAGCATTGTATCACATGAACCTGCTATTACAACTACGGCTATCTCACTGTATACAAGCAGTATGGCTGCTTCACCCAGCCAAACCACAACTATGAGCTCTTCTCTCACCTCTAAATCGCAAACAGTTCATGCTACTGTGCTGGTCACCAGGCCTGCGCCAAAGTTCAAGGGCCGTAATCGGTGGGGTAACTCAAACCGCACTGACTCACATGCCACTACTATGCTTAAACCGACTCATGGTCAGGAAATTGTTTCAATTAGGAATCAGCCAGTCAGGGTTGAATCAGTGTCCCAGAGCAGCTCCTCTACCAACCCCATGCTCATCGTTTTCCCATTGCTTGCATTTTTACTAGTGGTTATTGCGGTCATATTGGTGTTAATACTGAGAAAAAGAAAAAAGAAAAAACCTTTTAATGGTACCTCTCCTTCTAAAGCCTCTCTTGACAGGGGGCACCTTCAAGGTCAACCAGAGAGGACTGCAATGGTTCCTTTAGTGACTGTAACTCCTCTCAGCCAAAGCAACCCTGGTAGTCCTGCTCTGATGAGACTCCAGACAGGTTACCCAGCGTATGGCCAATCCATGGCTCCGTGTTCCCTTGGTGAGGTTGATCTCGAATTCACTCAGTTCTGCAGGACCACAAACCCCACGCTGCAGCACAATCAGTACTGGGTGTGAGCTACAATCTTGTGAAAGCATCACAGTATTTTAGTTGAAACTATTTTTCACTGTTATTAGGTGACTGAATCTTTTAGTCCTTTTAGATCGCAAGATTGTTGAATTTATGACAACAAGTTTTTAGACAAAACAAACAGCCAAATTACTTTTTTTTTTCTAGCCAAGGTTTTGATTATTTAGACTTTTTTAGTTCCCATTTTTTTACCTGGCAAAAGCTTATTGGGGTTTACCTGCTTCCTTACCCATTTTTCTGATGCTAGATTTAAAAACTCTGGTTCATTTGCACTCAGTTTGAATCTACTTTTAAGGAAACCGTTAAAGAAGCCAGACTGAACAGGAGGAGACCAAGATGAATCATATTGACGGACAAGAAGTTTCAAAATGAGAAGTTTATATACATATATATAAGTGTATAAACAATACACTTTTTTATAAAAAAAAAAAATAATAATAATAATTGTGTATTATATACACTTATATATTTTTTTTAAACTTTGTTAAAAGCCGGTCAATGGCATTGAGGAACCTTAGCGAAAGGAAATGTTGAAAACTAAACCGGACTAACTTCTGCTTTATACTATGCAAGCAGACCACCAAACTAAAAAAAGACCAAGTATAAGCCAAGACGGGGAGGTGGTGACTGTCATGAAGTGCAAAAGGAAGAGAAGTTTTAAAGGTTTTAAAGTTAACCAGTGGGAACTTGTAGGAGTTGTGATCCATTTCATTGTACAATGTTCCATTGTTTGATATTAATTTCCATTTCCATGATGACTACTGGATATTCTAGTATGTAATACATATGGCCATTGCTGTTCTTGTAAAACACTATTGTATCTTTAAGCACAAATCGTGTGGACTAGTCATATACGCTGAGTCTTCCAGAGAATTACGTTTTGGAACTAGAATGCGGTAAACCTCACTAAAGTTTCAGTTTCACTAAGCCTTTTATCTAAAAAAAAAAAAAAAAAGCATTGTCATGGTATTTAAAAAATGAGCCAGTGAGATTTTGGCAATCTGATAGTCTGTTAATTATGGATAGTGCATTGTAAACTTTAATTTTCTCGGTTCATCCCATAAAGATATACCAAACTTTATACCATAATCTAAGGCTCAGTACGAGTGCTGTAAAGATCTACAGCAAACCCTGAGGAAAGACTCTGACACTTTGTTACTAAACTAATAGGGATTTTAAATGATGCCGTTGTCTTTCTTTTCCATCAGCAGGACTGGATGTAGATCAGTGTGTCCCTGCTTTTGTCTACCTCAGATATCTAGGCGTGAACTGGGCAGCCAGGAACACTGACTAGAAGTGTTCTAGAACTAAACACTGAGTCTAATTTAAGGTACTATGTTTTATTTTAAGGTACATCCTGCTGATCTTTTACAGCATATAAATATTTATTTCTATATTTAACATACGTATTTAAATTGTGGTATATAACGTTTATGATTACTCGTATTATATTAAGTATAATCATTGCTTTTTTTTTAAATTGTATCTCAGGTATTGGGAGATTACATTAAACACTGAAGCTGCATGTCATGAGCACATGATATATAACTGTATAATACAGTAGCACTGACCCTGTAATCATTCTTTTCTTTTTTATTTGAACATGTTGAGCTACTGAAAGCATTTGCAGTGTGTCACTTTACTGATGGTGGTTTGTACGCTGGTTTGCAGCATTTCCTCTCAGTCATGGTTATTCCACTGCAAAAAACCCCCCAAAAAACGCTTTTGTCTGTCACTGGATGTGTAATTCTTTGTTCACTGTATTATGTATTTTGTTAATAAATAGTGCATGTATCGCACCTAAAATAATAACAGTATTGTTATTATTGTATTTGTTTCTATTCTGGTTATATGTAAGTGGGACATTATTTTAATCAGGAAGGAAGCCATGTGGCTTTAGGAAGCCATGTTTTAGGTTATTATCATGGTCATACCTGGTCATTAGTGTGTTTTGGGCTTCGCGTTCTACATTTAGTCCCAGTTTGCACTTCTCATTTCCTCAACTATTCTAGAAAGATGGTCCAATAGATTTGGGAGTGTGATTATGGTGATTTGTGTTTATCAGTCACAAGGGTGTTAGTACATTTACACGTACGGCATTTGGCAGATGCCTTTATCCAGAGTGACTTACAACTGAGCAGGGAAGGGTTAAGGGCCTTGCTCAAGGGCCCAGCAGTGGCAGTGCGGTGGTGGGCTTTGAACCTGTGACCTTCCAAGCCAAAGTCCAATGACTCAACCACTGAGCTACAACCCCCCTGTAACGTCAAATACTGATGTAGGTGAGGTGTGGAGGCCTAGAATGCAGTCATTTATTTCAAATGTGTTCAATAGGTCAGAGCTCTATAGCAGATTAGAGCTCTATAGCAGGCTACTCATGATCTTGCTTTGTGCACAGGGGCATTGCAATGCTGGAACAGGTTTGGGTTTCCAAGTTCAAGTGAATGCAAAATTGTGTTATACCGCATCCAAAGACATCCTATACACTTGTGTCTCCATCTTTGTGAAAACAGTTTGGAAAAAACCCCAGGTATGACAGGAAAGGTCAGGTGTCCCAATACTTTTGTCCATATAGTATATATCCTGCATCTCATTTCACCATTTAATTTCAAATGCACCGTTTTTACACAACAAATGCATTTCGTAATATAGATTCGGAGTTTTCCTTATTTGGAAGGGCAGTTTTCCCAGCAGAACTCATTGTTTTACCATCTGGATTTCTCCTCTTTATTTGGCCTTTTGCAGGGAACATGAGGAAAGGAAGCGAAATGAATATCCTTTCAGGATGTAATTGCTATGGTATGCCTCTTCACATGCTTAATTACTGTGATTTCTAGAAGCCCCAAGGTACTAAAAGTGTTATTTGAAGGCAGCAGAATTGAATTTGGCGAATTAAAATGCTCACAAGGCGAATTCCAGGAGGTTGAGCATGTCTCGTCTGGAGGCTTTATACTGAGACGAAAACAATGGAGAGGCCGAGTGATAACAAAATAGGAGGAAATCTGCAGATTCGACACTCATGCAGCTCATTTTAACACAGTTAGGATTACTGCAGAGAATAATGGAAGGTTTCAGTATTTGTGACGTTGTAATTGAGTGCTAAGGTTGAATAAGGGGGTAGTTAAGTTAGTCTATGGCTTTTGTTTCAGCCATTATCTTTTTCAAATAGTTACTCCGCTGTCTGCTCTTTAAAAACTAAATATGGAACAGTAAGTAATTAGCTGTACCTCCAGTAGCTTCTTCTCCAGATTTTTTGGTACATTTTAAAAGTATTTCCTTTTCCTCATTAGATTAAAGTGAACTAAGAAATGTTTATTTGAATGAGAAATCTAGATCAAACTAGAAAATGTTTCATGTGCTTCAGTAGCACATGAAACATAAAACGTAAATCGTAGTTGCCTTATTTTATAAGAACGCTTTTTAACGTCATCTGTAAGACAAATCTACGGAAACATGCAGTCCTACAGTAAATGTTTAAGACTGTACAAATCTCAGTTTTTTTTTTTTTTGTTTTTTTTTGTGATTCAGTAAATTTAATGGTGTAAATGTAATGTTTTGCACGGGTGTGAATTGAATAAGGACGTTCATCTGCACAAATATAAGTATATAAAAGGAGTGTAAAAAGTTCTGCAAAGGTCTCCAACACTTTTACCTGTTATAGTTAAAGGCTTAGATCTGTTTTTGTCTTGTGAGTTCTGCCTTTAATTTGGAAACCAATCTAAAATAAACAATTGAAAGAAAGGATATTTAAAACACACACAAAAAAAAAACTCTTATTGCATGGACGCAATCAAAGGTGTCAGTAATTTTAGAGCTGACCGTATATGCATCCAAGGAAGCAATATGAATATCGTGAGAATCGTGGTGATCAAAGCAACTGGGTTAAAATTATAAAAGCTGTTTTTCTCATCTGGGGGATTTCGATCAATTTTGTTCATTGAATGGTGTTGAGTGATGGGGAATTCCTCAGTATTTATATCTGCTCTTAATGCCCATGAGGTCATGGAAAATATCACGTGACCCTTGTTTACTCAAAAAGATGTGAACTCATTAGAATGTAACATGAATGTGTAGCTCGCAGATAATATAGTAACCTGGGTGTCTACATGCTTCAACGAAATACACTAAAGTTCAACTGTGTTTACTCAACTTACCACTTTTTTTTTATTATGGTAAGGGTGTGGTCTGTCTGGAGCTTGTCCAGAGAACAAGAGTAGGGGAAATGTTGAGCAGCCAGTCCATTTAATGGCAGATTTTTGGGAGATGGGCAGAAACTGGAGAACCCAAAGGAACCCAGGGAGAACATGCAAAGAAGTGACAGTAACCTGAGCTCAGGATTGAACCAGGAGACCTGGAGGCAGTCAGCCTACCCTCTCCAACACTGTGCTACATTTCGATTATGTAAAGACAAACAAATGACTTTGTCAGAATCAGAATGTTGGTGTTCAAATCCCCATACTGCCAAACGGACGCTGCTGGGCCCCTGAGCAATGACCTTTAAAAAACATATGCTCATGTAATGTATTAAAAATGAATGAATGTAAATTAGAAAATGCACTGGTTAAAATTCTGTAAATGAAGAAATTGCTTTTTTGAATAATCATCAGTCATTATACCTGGCTACACTAAGTGGTAACAATGGGGAGAGGAACAGGTTCCTAGTTCTTTCCCAGAAGCACATAATAACAGCTGTAGTCAAGACCCAGACTAGCAAAGATTGTGTCAAGACTCGAGTCTAAAGACGTTTGAGACCGAGTCTAAAGTCTGAGTAAAGAATTCCTTCCCAAACCTTTATTTACACCACTGATGTAAAAGTGGATACCAGACCTTAAGACTCACGTTTTTTTTTTTTTTTACTATCCCATACTGTTTTATTAACCTTTACTCTTCTGGGAAGGTGTTCCACTAGATTATGGAGTGTGGTTGTAGATCATTCAGCTACGAAGACTTTAGTAAAGTCAGGTACGGATGTAAGTTGAGGATTTCTGGGGTGCAGTCAGCGTTTCAATTCATTCCGAAGGTGTTCAATAGGCTTGAGGTCAGAGCTCTATAGTAGGCCTCTCAAGATCTTCCACTCCAACCCGTGTAAAGCACATCTTCATGTTCGCATTGTGTACAGGGGTGAAGTGATGAGAATATGTACTGCTACCGCATCCGAACTTCCAATACAATTGTGTGCCTCCAACTTTGTGGAAACAGTTGGGAAAGTACCACATATGACTGGAAAAGTCAGGTACGTATCTCAATATTTTTGTCCATACAGTGTACAGTATATTTGCCAGAGGAAGAAATGTACCTTCTACCTTGATCTTATTTAACGAGCCCAGTGGCCAAGACTGAGCCCAAATACAAATGCCAATAAGTACAGAAAATATCTTAAGCCTGAACTTCTACACCTGTAACATTCACGTTCTTGACTCAGGAGGCTAAATTACTTGAGGACCGACTCAATAAAAAGAATGATATGTGCTACACTATTACTTTAGGCGAATTGAAAGCACTAAACATTGTCTGAATATTTATAGAAAAACAACCATTAAAGGGGGAGCTGTTCTGAGGATGACTCATAATGCGCCAACATACTTCTCTGCTCGAATCATTACCCCGTGGTGTTAAACAGACAAAATGAAAAATGGCCACCCTGAAAAATTCACACCTCAAATGCACCTCACATAAACTTGCCTACGAACGGCAAGTGGGTTTTTTTTGTGTGTGTGTAAATGTGAAGAAATTAGTTTTCAGCTGAACTCATGATGCTAAAGGAATGGGTGGGCTGACTCTGGATGAAACTTCGTGCTCACTTTGTAAACACTTGCAGAGAGGAAACAACCCACTTAACCTCAAGAGAGCCTTTTGATGATGTTGCAGTTACTCCATGACACCTTGTCTGGCACCTTTTGTGTCAAATATTTAAAAAAAAACGTGTCAATAAGGAGTTTTAAATCCATTTGCATGTACATTTTTTAAGGTCTGGTTTTATGTAAAATGTATATATAAAATTATTCTGATGTCTGTCAAATCAGACATCAGAGTAATGAAATGAAATTAATAAAAAGTAAAAAAAAAAAAAAAAAAAAAAAATTCAAATACTTGTAATAGATTATTATTATATATTATTATTATAGATGATTTTGAATCTCATCCAAAGACTGTGTTTCTGTAAACAGTTTATTCAACTAGATGCTTCTCAGATAATCAATTTAACCAATCAATTTTTACACTCTAGACATCCTGATACAATAAATATGCAAATTGGAAACTTCTCTGCTCCATTCCATGTGTTTAAATCTCTGTTCCATGGGGTTTAATAATTTAAGTTTTAATAATTGATCAGTGAGCCTTATAACTCCTGATTTTTTATATTCAGGGAGTATATGTGCATTTGAATAAACATAATTGGAACTAATGCCATTATTCAGGCTTAAATTATTACTTCATTTATCATCTATTATCTGAAGGATATTCAGCAGGATATTCTGCTTCACTTTCCTATGATGAGAAAAAAAGGGTCAGAAAAAAAAAAGTAAAGATTTTACTTTGATTTAACGACAAATGAAACGTTCGAAATGAAACACTGGCGCTCCGAAACATGGATTTCCAAATACAAGGAAATCGGTGTGTTGTGTAAAACCTCTTGCTCGGAAGAAGGGAGCTTACAGGATGTAGCAGAGTTACGGGAATAACAGAGATGCTTGCAGACATGTGTTTTATTATCTCGTTAGAATTTACATTCCGCTGGAGCGCACAACTCAGTGCTGAAATACTGACATGGAGATAGCAACATGGCAGGAAGTGCCGTTCGGTTCCGCGTGGAAAAATCCGAAACTCTCGTGCAGTATCCAGTCCTAATTATTATTTGAGGTATAAGTCAAAAACATGCAGTTTCGTGTCTGAGTGTGAGAGAATGTAGGCCCCTTGGTAAGAAGCCAGATAGAGGAGGAAACAGTCAGTGAGCCCCCCACCCCCTTGACCCCAACATGAATGAAGGCCCTTCTGGAACAGGCTTCCTGTGCAGCGCTAAAAAAAACAAACACACAAAAAAAGAGCAAGCAAAGAATCCCTGGCAGTCTCAAATTCCCAAACTTTCAGCCAGGTAAAGCAGACACACTCACGTGCCACCTCACGTGAAAAAAAGCCATTGTTTCACTGTCTCAATCCATGTAACAGAGGCTATAAAATGTGCAAGAGGAAATGCGATCTGATTACAGTATTGGATAAGATATTGATCTGTGTAAGCGGTTCATGATCTTTGAGTTCTGGAGTCTGGGTGGAACACGTTTGGATTCACAAGAGAGTGGGCAGGTCTGGGTAATGGTGCATAACACACTGCTGGGACTACATCATGTGACAGAACTGTTTGCTTAAGCTGTGCCTGCTCGAGTGCTGCAAAATCAACACTGCCATTAATGTAATGCTTTCAATGATCCTTTCTGATTAGTTTTGTGTGTGTGTGTGTGTGTGTGTGTGTGTGTGTGTGTGTGTGTATTTGTGTGCTTTTTGAATGTCCCAATCCACATTTAGACTCCATGTACTCTTATAATAACCTCCATTCTTCTGGGAAGATGTTGTACTAGATTTTGTAGTGTATGGAGACACATTTCCACTTCAAGTTTTGTAAACAGTATATTGATAGAGCTGGCTTTGTACACAGGGGTGCATTTTGTTTCTTATATTTCAAGTAAATTGAAGCTTTAATGTAACCACATCCAAAGGCATCCTATACAATTGTGTGCCTCCAGCTTTGTGGTAACTGTTTGGTGAAGAACCACATATGGCTAGAAAAGTCAGGTGTCCAAATACTTTAGTCGATAAACTTTCTTTCTTTCGGCTTCTCCCATTAGGGGTCGCCACAGCGGATCATCCGCATGTTTGATTTGGCACATGTTTTTACGCTGGATGCCCTTCCTAACGCAAACCTGCCCATTTATCCGGGCTTGGGACCGACACTAAGAGTGCACTGGCTTGTGCAACCCTAATGGCTGGGGTCGGTTCCCTGACCGGGGATCGAACCCGGGCCGCAGCGGTGAGAGCGCCGCATCCTAACCACTAGACCACCAGGGAACCAAATACTTTAGTCAATAAACAGCCAAAATATATAGATTCATATTATTAGTCATATATAGAGCAACAAATGATCTGTACTCAGATTGTATTGCTATGTAAATAAAAGTCAATACTAACTAAAGAGGCAGAAATAAAGGACAGATCCTCTGCCTCAGCTACATCAATTTGATAGAAAAAAAAGATAGAAAGATATTGTTAAAAAATAAGATAATACATTTGATGTTAATTTGAAATCAATTATAAAAAATTAAAAAAAAACAGACAACGGATGAGTAAAAGTAATACTTATTTGGAAGCTGATGTGTACACAGGCCAGAAACACTAAATATAAATACACAGTAGGTTTGTCCCTGAAAAGTCGAAAATTTCACATAGAACTACCATTTTTTTTCTCAGAGAAATTTAATATATGGTCTATTATGATAATGTAAATACAAATGTGAAAATACAGAAGCTTTTAATAAATCTTTTTAACATGTGTGAATAAATCCAACCATCCCTGAGACAGATTTAAGTTTCACTGAACAGTGACCGACACAGGAGCATCTTGGCAATGTTTAATTAAATCTAAAAATAAATTAAATATTTAACAGTCAATGAGATATTCTGTAAAGGTATATTTCGCTCTAATGCAATTTCCAAATAATTTTTGATCATTTTTCAGTGTATTGATGTTGCGCAGTACTTAAAACACGCTCAAGTTCACGCTCAACCTCCAGACCCTGGAAATTCAGGAAACAGGAAACTCCAAATTTTAAGACAAAAGTGAAACCAAATGATTCAGAGTGTTAATGCATTAAGCTCACAAAACCTCATGACCTTTTTTTTATTTTTTATTTTTTATTTGCTGCTCTAGTCCCTTAAAACTCTTTTTTCCCCTCTTCATGTTTGCCTCAGGGAGTTATTTGCCACTGTGGCTTCTGATTAGCTAATTAAGGATCTAATTCTGGATCTTGAAGCAGCTTTATGATGACGGCAGTGAATATGTAATGTGTACTTTGGTTTGACAACGTTTTTAAAATGATTCAGTTACCCCTGCTTGAGAGCGTTTCTGTAGTAAATCAATCTGACGTCAAAGACAGAACATCTGGGTTTTCACCATGAAGAAATATGTTGACTCAACGTTTCAGGCTCAGCATCTGGTCTGACACACATTCCACCCACCATCCACCTTAAAAAAAAAAAATGCAGAAATGAGAAACAGAAGATCAGGTAACAAACGTTTAGATTGCCTTTAAACCTGGGAATTGTTTTTTTGTGCTTTAAAATAATAAATAATATTCATCTCACACAAAATTGTATTGACTATCCTATATCCTGATGTCTGTTTCATAAAGAGGATATCGATCTGTAATCAGCAACACAAGAGCTGAGAGTTTCACAGTTTCACAGTACAAAGGCTAACGGTGACTCAGACCTGACGTGATGTGCTGACGTGACTCTCGGAAGCGGCCACTGAAAGATTAAATTACGCCAGTCTGCAACCATATACTCATCCTAACCTTTACTATCTAAACATAAAGCCTGAATGACTCAGCTTAAACAGAATGAGACATTTCACATGGAAAATATTTCTTCTGACCCAAGTTTCACACTTGGAAATTCCAGTACATATATACATACACTATATGGACCAAAGTATTGGACACTTGACTTTTCTGGCCATAAGTGGTTCTTCACTTGAACAAGGAGACCCAAACCTGCTAACAGCATGACAATGCTCCTGTGCACAAAGTCAGCTCATCATACCAATCTTATTGTCAGGTGTCCACTTTTATTATGTACGTCAGAAGGATTTGACCATTTTTATCCACACAGGCTGTTTTGGAGCTTGTTCAGTCTCACGTCATTTTGAGAGTGGACTACTGAAACTCTCTGCTGGCAGGTGATGATCCAAAACGCTTTCAACCTGCCTACGTTCTCCCACACCACCCCACTGCTGCCACTGCTCCCTCTATTGACTTCTGGTAGCTGCACGCAAAAACACAGATGCTTGACTTCAAAGCCAAAAATGGACCAGCACCATCTTACCTCAAAACTCTCATTACTCCTCGCACTCCACCACCCTGCCTCAGATCGTCAAACATTGCCCGATTGGTCCACCTTCTCTCAGGGCAAGAGACGGGTATGCATCCAGACTCTTCTCTGTTCTGGCACTGAGGTAGTGGAATGAACTTCCCCTAAAGATGATCTTTAAATGACAGGTGAAAACCAACCTCTTTCTGAAATACTCACTTTTCCCCTGTTTGTTCTTTCTTTTTTGTGCTATAATTCCTTTCAACAGAGTTTAGGCTGATGACTATGTCTGTAACCTAATGAACCAGTGTTAATTAATTCATTGATAAGAGACCCAAAGCACTTTTGAACATCGCTCTGCATGCGGAAGTCTGCTAAATGCCGTAAATGTCAGGGTATAATCTGATTGGTCAGATGATGTTAATTCGGCTAAAGTAGCATGGCTGGTTCACCCTCAGATCATCCTGCTGTTGATTATTTTCCACAAACAGCATGTCTGTTCATGTGTTTATTTCTTACTTTATAACACGTCCCAGGAATTTTACATCGTAATTTCATGAATCCAAGTCAAAATTGAACAAGCACGATGATCAGACCAGCAGTCCAAAAACTGGCTGAATTTATTTGTATATTTTAGAAGACACAATGTGACAGAGGAAGTCAGGAAGAAAGGAGAAGTTAATGTGCGACCACAAGCATAAAATAATAGCTTTCCTATTAAAGCAAATGCGGAAAGTATGGACGTCAATCAAACGCAGCACTGTTTCAATTAGAAACTTTCAACTTTGACTCTTAAAGTGTCAAATTGAAACAGTTTTGCATTTGTCTAAACCATCAGCAGGTCTTTAATGCTCATTTGTTAATCTGCATCGTCCCTACTAAAGAAGCAGATGTTTCAGCTCATAGATCCAGATCACTCCAGATCAGTGTAATTAATATAATACACATAGTACATAATTCTGTGTTTTCTTTTCTCTCTTGCTGTCTCTGATGAGCCACACATGCTACTCCTGATATACCAAATCATGACTTTTGTCTCGCTCTTCAGACCTGCCTGATCATCACATGGAAAGCTCTCATAGCTGTTGAGGTGATCCAAATAAACAGCCTAAAGATACACAAGATTATGGTTTCAAGTGTTACCATACATGGTAAAGTTCATCTCTCAAGTGTCCATCAGTGAATAGCTGATAACTACAGCAATGATGAAACTATAATGAATGGACATCCGGTGTCACCCAGATGAGAATGAGTTTCCTCCCATTGTCTCAAGGAATTTGTCCTTGCCATTATTGTGTCTGGCTCATTAGAGATAAACTTATAGGAATACAGCTAACGAATTTAAAATACGTTGTTAAATGCGCTATACAAATGATCAATCGAATATGATTGAAGTGGATGGAGCACACAGAGTAACCATGAAGATGACTTTGGACTGCAGTTGATACAAACAGGACTCAAGTCCCAATAAGGGGAGTTAATAACGTCAACACAAAAGACTTCACGTTAAAACGAGAAGGTTTTCCTGTTTACGCAGTTACGTTTATTTGACCAGATGGTACACAATTAAAAAGGTGAATTATTTATAACTGCTCAGTCTGTTGGTTGATGAGAAATCTGCTTCATCTCAACTTTTCTTTCTCAGAATGTCTCGGGGAGTTTTTTCTTTGCCGCTGTCAATTCTGGCTTCCTCATTTGGGATAAATTTAGAAATTATAAAAAATTCATATCCTGTATGTAAACATTTCTGTAAACCTGCTTTGTGACGTATGTGATGTGAACATGCGACACAAATAAAACTGAATTGAACGATCTTTCGTATAGTTCCAAGGCAAATAGTTTATATTCATATCTAATTGTAGGACTTGGAGTTGCATTGATATTACAAAATTGTCTGCGAAGATACGTTTTTTTCTGCATTTATGGAAAGAATCTCCAATGTCAGCAACAAAGCAGAAAATAAGCAAATAAGTTTTTTCCCTAAAAAAAAAAAGATTTTTCCGGGAAAACAAACAATGTGGGTGAGAAAATTAAAATTCATAGCTGTAATAGTAACGATAACAAGAACTACCTTGTTTGATTGCCAGTCCATAACATTCAGTGTAACCACACTATATATGCTCCAGAACATCTGATTCACATGCACATTATCAACTTGTGCTGTTAATATCATGAACAGCAGCTACGCTAATTTCTTTCCACTGCTTCTCTTTCTCTACCCATCCCGAGGCAACCTGAAGTTGCTCCAACTCCAGTCACGTCCCACCTCATGAAGATTATGGACCTTTAAAGAAGTAAATGCCGAACTCGCAAACATCCCGAACCATCTAGGGACGTACCAGTGCCAATGCTCAGTAGCTCCTAGTTTTATAACCACAATGACTGTATCAGACTGTAGAAAGAACATTACTCATAATCTTACACTCCAGTACTCATGTTAGTTCTCTCTCTCCAGTGTTCTGTATTGTTTAAAGATTTATGATCACACTCTTGATATCACCCAAATGAGGATGGGTTCCCCTTTTGAGTCTGGTTCCTCTCAAGGTTTCTTCCTCATAACATCTAAGGGAGTTTTTCCTGGCCACAGTTGCCATGGCTGCTCATCAGGGATAAATACACACCGTTCACCCTAACTGTTGATTTCTGTAAAGCTGCTTTGAGACAATGTCTGTTGTGAAAAGTGCTATAGAAATAAACTTGACTATATAGACAAAAGTTTGTGGATACTTGACCATAAGATACATAGGTGCTTGTTGAATATCCCATTCCACATTAAATCCCCATTTGGTCTTATAATAAGCTCCGAGCTTCTTGGAATGTGTTCCACTGGAGTTTGGAGTGCACTTGTGGAGATTTGTGCTCATTCAGTCACAAGGGCGTTAATAAAGAAGTGAGGAGGCCTGGGGTGCAGTCAGCATTCTAATTCACCCCAAAGGTGTTCAGTAGGTTTAAGGTCAGAGATTTATTGCAGGCCACTCAAGATCTTCCACACCAACCCATTTAAACCATATCTTCTAAAAGCTGGTTTTGTGCACAGGGACATTGCGATGATGGAACCGGTTTATGTCTCCTAGTTCAAGTGAAGGGAAAATGTATTGCTACCACTTCAAAAAGCATCCTATACAATTGCGTTCCTCCAACTTGGTCCATACAGTATTTATATAATAATAAATGGAGTATTTGTTCTTATGGAAAAATGAGGTGCTGTGGTGGAGTGCAAGTTACTATCATGAAGATATGCAAACTCACCAAAACTGAGATTGTACAGAAAAAAATGTCACAGTACTCTATTTTCAGTCATTCTTTTCTATTGAATATTCAAGATTTTTATTCAAGATTTATGGGATAAGCGTGACATAAAGCACAGTGCACAGTGAAGTCTAGTACAGATGTTAGGTGGAATTGGAATTGTGTTTTTTTTCTATTATACCCTATTTTTGCTCTGAGTCATGGCTGCAGTATTTAATACGAGGGTGGAACAGGAATCAGGCTTAATCTGAGCGAGAAATCTTGGCAATCCAGTTCGAAAAGCAAAAACAGAACGTCCTCACATGGAAAGTTCTGCAGTTTTACTGCATGCAGCATGAAAAGCACGGTTACACCAGTATATATATACAGTGTACAGTATGTGTTTCACATGATTGTTATTTCTTACATTAGATACACTACATGCACAAAAGTATTGGGACACCTGACTTTTTTCAGCCATATGTGGTTCTTCCCCAAACTCTTACCTGTTGGAGGCACACAAGTGTATAGGATGTCTGTGGAGACCCAATGAGACCCAAACCAGTTCCAGTATAACAATGCTCCTGTGCACAAAACCAGCTTCATGAAGATATGGTTTACATGGGCTTAAGTGGAAGTTCTTGAGTGGGATGCTATAGAGCTTAACCCTGAATTGGAACACTGACTGTACTCCAGGCCTCATCATCCTACATCAGTGCCTGACTTCACTAACACACTTGCAGCTGAATGAGCACAAATCTCCACAAGCACACGCCAACATTTAGAGGAACATATTCCCAGAAGAGTGGAGGTTATTATAGCAGCAAATGGGGACTAAGTTAACCATTGGCAAATAAAAATAAAAAAAATTGAATGAAATTACAAATATATATTTTTAAATACACTGTGGTGTGAAAAAGTGTTTGCCCCCATCCTCATTTCTTATGTTTGTCACACTTTAATGTTTCAAATCATCAAACTAATTTAAATATCAGTAAAAGATAACACAAGTGAACACAACATGCAGTTGTTTAAATGAAGGTTTTTATTATTGAGGAGAAAAAACAAAATCCAAAACTACATGGCCCTGTGTGAAAAAGTGTTTGCCCCCTATTAAAACGGTGGTTTATTGCACCAGAGTTAAATTTCCTTGAGCCACACCCAGGCCTGATTACTGCCACACCTGTTCACGATCAATAAAATCTCTTAAATAGGACCTGCCTGACAAAGTGAAGTAGACCAAAAGAGCCTCAAAAGCTATAATGCCGAGATCCAAAGAAATCCAGAAACAAATGAGAGAGAAAGTAATTGAGATCTATCAGTGTCACCAATCGGGAAGGGTGCAAACACTTTTTCACACCACTGTATACCAAACTATTCCACTATGTTTTTTTTTTACTCTTTAATGACAATTTTTGGTGGTAGAATTTGAACATAATCCAGACGGAACTATAATCTGCCGCATTACCTTTTTTCTTTTTCGTTTAAATGACACCTATACATGTAATATGTAACTGACAATAATAATATATTACAGTTTTTCTCAAATGCTAAAACACAAAAGCCAACCCTCTAAACCATATGACCAGTTGTCTAAACACATTTACTAAATCTAGCCATCATTTTCCAATATCATAAACACATTTCACATGAAGACACAATTCACAAAATCTTAAACACATTTTTCTTTGCTAAAACACAAGTTGCAAAAGAACTCTGCTCATATTCTCAAATGAAAGCTCATGTGATGCAAAATGCTTGCCACAGTCAGCAATATTTGAACACAATGAACACACCTGGCGTCATTCATTACACACAACGACTCAAAATTGAAGACACTTGTTGCTAATGCTGTGACCACATGTACAAAAGCAAGTTCAGAGTGCACAGTTTGCTGAAGATTCCAAACAAACACAATGGATGAAGGCAGAGTCAGGGGAAGAGGAATTCGAGTCAGAGGAGGGAGAAGAGCTGGCCATGGAAGAAGAGGAGCAGGCCAATGAGGAAGAGGAGTTCAAATTAGAGGAGGAAGAGGAGCAGGCCAACGAGGAAGAGGAGTTCAAATCAGAGGAGGAAGAGGAGCAGGCCAACGAGGAAGAGGAGTTCAAATCAGAGGAGGAAGAGGAGCAGGCCAACGAGGAAGAGGAGTTCAAATCAGAGGAGGAAGAGGAGCAGGCCAACAAGGGAGAGGAGAAGGTCCAGGAGGGAGAGCAAGACAACCTCGCACCATCATTACGGACGAGATGCGAGCAACAGTCATTGACCATGTCATTGTCCATGGCATGACAATGGCTGAAGCAGGACTATGAGTCCGTCCAAACCTGAATAGGTTCACCGTGGCCACCATTATCAGGGCATTCAGACAACACAACAGGTATTGTACTCTATTGCTTTCTATGTCACAATACAATTTTACAAGCCTGTGAAAGTAGTCTATTGGTTTCAAATCAGTTGTTACTGTATTGTAAAACTGACAACACATGTTTCTTTCTTTAGAGTTGAAAAAATGCCACATAGAGGTGGGAGGGTTGCCATATTTACAGCGGCACAAGAAACCCTCATTGTGGATATGGTTCGTGAGAACAACCTCATCAGACTCCGGGAGATCAGAGACAAAGTCATTGGCGATAATGTCAACTTTGAGAGCATTGATAATGTCAGCTTGGCCACAATAGACCGAGTTCTCCGGCGCCAAAAGATGCGGATGAAACAGGTCTATAGGGTTCCCTTTGAGCGCAACTCTGCGCGACACAAAGACCTACGTTACGAGTATGTGCAAGTAAGTATACATCCATGTTCACAGTACAGTTAGTGGACATACTGTGTTGCTCAGTGGCCTACATTACTTCTGGACAATACTGTGCTACCTGATTGACTGTTGTTCTGAACACCTGTGCACTTTCACATTTTCACAGAGGATATTACAGTTGGACACGATGGCCAGACCTCATGAGTACCTCTTCCTGGATGAGGCTGGCTTCAACCTGCAGAAACGAAGGCAAAGAGGCCGTAACATCATTGGCCAAAGAGCCATCACTGAGGTTCCTGGCCAACGGGGGGGTAATATTACTCTTTGTGCGGCCATGGGTTTGGAGGGGCTTGTCCACCGGCATGCTGTCCTTGGGTCTTACAACACCCAACGTCTCCTCACCTTCCTAGAGGAGCTAAAAGACATCCTCCTGGACCACCAACAACACCATCCTGGGCCCGCACATCAAATTTATGTGATCATTTGGGACAATGTACGCTTCCACAAAACAAACCAAATCAGAGAGTGGTTCACCACCAACAGTAACCACTTTTTAAATGTCTGTCTGCCACCCTACTCCCCTTTCCTGAACCCTATAGAGGAGTTCTTCTCATCATGGAGATGGAAGGTTTATGATAGACAACCATACACTAGAGAGAACCTCCTAAGGGCAGTGGAGCTGGCCTGTGTTGACATCCCAGTGGAGGCCTTCCAAGGATGGATTCGCCATTCCAGGGCGTTTTTCCCGCGGTGCCTGGCAAGAGACAATATAGCCTGCGATGTGGATGAGGTGATGTGGCCCGATGCAGCTCAGCGACATGATGCCGCACAGTGATTGTGGTGTGTGTGTGTGGTGTGAATAAAGTAAATAAAAAAACTTCACACCCTGATCATGTTTTCAAGAGTACTGTTGTGTGCAATAGATTCTGTTTTTGCATTGAGTTGTGTTACAGTAGTGTACATGCAGAATTTACTATAGATTTATACTCTTCATATGAAACTCTCAAATCTAAATGCCTAATCCTCTGCAGAGATCTAAGAACATCCATTACTGTAAAGTTTCAAAAATATGCATTGGCAGTTATGAAACAAAGAACCTTCTCACAAATTGAGCATTGTGTTTTCAATTGTTTTGCTGTAGTGTGTAATGATGTGTATAGTGTTTACATTTTTGAAAGCTTCGAGCTGCTCTTTTGGTGTGAAAGTTTGAGTTTTGAAGTGAGAAGGTGTGGTTGTGTTTATGTAGCTTTAGAAAAGGGTGTTGTGTTTAGACATTGGGGAACATGGAGGAAACGTTTGTGAAATGTGTTTTAGCATTTGAGAAAAACTGTAAACTCAACAGTTATAAAACTAAAATGACACGAGAACGCGAATTAATATTTGATTGTATAATAAGCAGGCAGATGCACTCATTATTACAAAATAAATCAATCATTTTGATCATTTATTAACATCTCACGGCTGTTTTCTGGTTTAGGTTGCGTTGTGTTTTAGCCTGTAGCTGTCACAGATGGTCTTTGATCAGCTGGAAATGAAACTGGTCCTCTCTGTATTTCCATGTTCCTGAAAATGTGTTGCTTTTAAATAAATAAAAAAAAAAAAAAAAAAAAGGCTTTTCATTATCTAGACCAGCAAAAAAAAAAAAAAAGCAAGACCCTCAAGTAGCAGCAGGTTCGCTTGGCATGGATCCCTGATGTCCATCGTGCTGAAAGCAGAGTGTGTTTCTGTGTTTACAGGGAGAGCTGAGGACTGCAGAAACCCTGGCAGGGCCAAAAGAGACAAAGAGCCAAGCCTGGCACACAGGCCATATTCCCACGCCATGGCCCTCGGGCAGCAAGTACTCTCAGTACCGTAACACTCGCAACACGAGCTCACAGCTTTCTCTCTAGTCTACTGAGCTGCAGCTTACAGACTTTACACTGATAAGTGGAAACACTATTTTCATCTGCAGCCGTTCGACATTCAGTTTCATATCATCCGTTTATCATTAACTAGAAAACCATGTGCTCCTTAAAACGAAGGACAAAAACAGTGAAATACACACACACACACACACACACACACACACACACACACACACACACACACACACACACA
>JAAIIK010021346.1:0-18976 GCA_014706435.1 Silurus glanis
CGGCTCTCACTCATAGATCTTTACCTCTGCCTCCACAGGTGGGGGGGGAACGGCCCGCGCAGGTGCGGAGCGGAAGCCTGGGCCGGTCTGTTGGCGCTGCGGGGATCCGGGGCATTTCCTGGATCAGTGTCCTGTTATGGAGTTGGGGTGATAGTCCGGATTCCTGAGGCGCCATAGGCTGCCCCCGATCAAGCAGGAACGTACCGTATACCGGTGAGTATTCAAGGGGGTACACATCAGGCGTTGGTGGATTCGGGCTGCGAACAGACCGGCATTCATCAAAACCTGGTGCGATGCGAGATTTTGAATACTGCACGCCGGGTGAAGGTAAAATGTGTGCATGGGGACGTTCACGAATATCCACTGGTGGCCATTTCGGTTAGTTTCAGGGGAAAAAATCATAGAGTGGAGGCGGCGGTTAGTCCCCGCCTCACCCATCCGCTAATCTTGGGTACAAATTGGGCCGCTTTTCCTCCTTTACTTAGGGAAATATGTGTGGATGGGTCCTGCGGTAAAGTGAAGCGGGGGGGGGGAGGTGCGCTGTGTTGTCTGGGGAGGCGGCACCAGGGACGTCAGTTCCGCGTCAGACAGACTCCGCCCTACGGGGGATTCCCCCCGGGGATTTCCCCCTCGAGCAATCGCGGGACGAAACGCTCCGACACGCCTTCGACCAGGTGAAAGCAATCGATGGGCAGCAAATCCAGCCGGACAGCGCGCTTTCCTATCCCTACTTCACCGTGATTAAAGATAAATTATACAGAGTGATGCAGGACACTCGAACCGGAGAGGAAACGACCCAGTTGTTGGTCCCGAAAAGCCGCAGGGAGCTTCTATTCCATGCGGCTCATCATAATCCGATGGCCGGGCACCTGGGCTGTGCGAAAACATTAGACCGCCTAATGGACCGTTTTTATTGGCCGGGCATTCACGGCGATGTGCGTAGATGGTGTGCGGCATGCCGGGAATGTCAGCTGGTTAATCCGCCGGCCATCCCAAAAGCGCCTTTGCGCCCTTTACCATTAATCAAGGTTCCCTTTGAAAGAATCGGCATGGACCTCGTCGGGCCATTAGAGCGAACCGCATTAGAGCGAACGCGATATCCGGAAACAGTGCCCCTTCGCAACATCTCCGCACGTAGTGTTGCGGAGGCGCTCTTCCGCGTTATCTCCCGCGTTGGGATCCCGAAAGAGATCCTGACGGATCAACGCACAGGGTTTATGTCAAGAACACTTCGCGAACTGTACGAATTGTTGGGGATTAAATCGATTCGCACCAGTGTCTATCATCCACAAACCGACGGCCTGGTGGAGCGTTTCAATTGAACCCTTAAAAACATGATTCGGAAGTTCGTACACGGGGACACACGGAACTGGGATAAATGGCTCGAGCCCTTGTTATTCGCAGTATGAGAGGTCCCGCAAGCCTCCACGGGGTTCTCCCCGTTTGAATTATTGTACGGCCGTAAGCTGCGCGGAGTGCTGGATGTCCTCCGGCAAAATTGGGAGGAGGGACCTTCGAGCGCGAAAAACGAAATTCAGTACGTTCTGGATCTGAGAGCAAAACTCCACACACTGGGACAGCTAACACTGGAGAATTTGCTACAGGCACAGGAACGGCAATCCCGGCTGTATGACAAGGGCGCGCGGCTTCGGCAGTTTTCACCGGGAGATAAAGTCCTCTTGCTGCTGCCTACGTCAAGCTCGAAATTACTCGCCAAGTGGCAAGGGCCTTTTGAGGTTACACGGCGGGTGGGCGATGTCGACTATGAGGTGCGGCGCACGGACAGGGGCGGGGCACTTCAAGTATATCACCTGAACCTCCTAAAATTATGGAGCAAGGTGGTGCCTGTGTCTCTAGCGACGGTGATGCCAGAGAGGGAGGAGCTGGGACCGGAGGTAAGAACTAAAACCGCGTCAGAATCCGCCTCGGTCCCCTGTGGAGACCACCTCTCGCCATCGCAGAGAGCACAGGTCACGAAATTACAGCAGGAGTTTGCGGATGTGTTCTCCCCCCTGCCCGGGCGGACAAACCTTATAGAGCACCATATTGAGACATCTCCTGGTATTGTGGTGCGAAGTCGCCGTATCGGCTGCCTGAACACAAAAAAAAGTGGTTCGGGAGGAACTTCAGGCGATGCTTGACATGGGGGTGGTCGAGGAGTCCTACAGTGACTGGAGCAGCCCGGTGGTCTTGGTTCCCAAGAGCAACGGGTCGGTCCGGTTCTGTGTGGACTACATAAAGGTCAACGCAGTGTCTAAATTCGACGCGTATCCAATGCCTCGCATCGACGAGCTCCTTGATCGGTTAGGCGAGGCTCGCTTTTATTTGACACTGGACTTAACCAAGGGATATTGGCAGATCCCCTTGACGCCAATGTCCCGGGAAAAAACGGCCTTTTCCACTCCGTTTGGTTTACACCAATTCGTCACACTTCCATTCGGTTTGTTCGGAGCTCCGGCGACGTTTCAACGTCTAATGGATCGGATTCTCCGTCCTCATAACGGGTACGCCGCTGCCTATTTGGATGACATCGTGATTTATAGCAATGATTGGCAGCGGCATCTACAGCATCTCAGGGCGGTCCTGCGGACCTTGAGACGGGCAGGGCTCACGGCGAACCCGAAGAAGTGTGCGGTTGGGCGGGTGGAAGTACGGTATCTGGGTTTCCACTTGGGTCACGGGCAGGTGCGTCCCCAAATCGATAAGACAGCAGCGATTGCGGCCTGTCCGAGACCCAAGACCAAAAAGGAGGTGAGACGGTTCCTGGGGTTGGCTGGCTATTATAGGAGGTTCATCCCTAGGTTTTCGGACGTCGCCAGCCCGCTGACCGATCTCACTAAAAAGGGAGCGCCAGATCCGGTCCAGTGGTCGGAGCCGTGCCAGCAGGCTTTCACGCGTGTCAAAGCCGCACTCTGCGGGGGTCCGCTTTTACATGCTCCTGACTTCTCTCTCCCCTTTGTTTTACAGACTGATGCGTCGGACAGAGGGTTGGGGGCCGTGTTGTCCCAGGCGGTGGAGGGGGAGGAGCGACCGGTGCTGTTCATCAGCGTAAGCTGTCGGTGCGTGAAAGCCGGTACAGCACCATCGAAAGGGAGTGCCTGGCCATCAAATGGGCGGTCCTCACCCTCCGGTACTACCTGTTGGGGCGGGCCTTCACCCTCTGTTCGGACCACGCCCCGCTCCAGTGGCTCCATCGCATGAAGGATGCCAACGCGGAGACTACTATCACGCGGTGGTATCTGGCACTTCAGCCATTTAAGTTCGAGGTGGTCCACAGACCGGGGGCGCAGTTGGTCGTGGCCGACTTCCTCTCGCGGCGGGGGGGGAGTCGGTTGCGGGCAGGACGGCTCCCCGGCCTGAGTCGGGTGGTGGGGGTATGTGGCAGCGGGGGCGGGGCCGAGCGCCGGTTTGTGAATGGAGGGCGAGGCCGGGAGTAGATAGGCAGGGGATTACCTCACCTGAAGCCAATGTGAACTAACGAGTGTTCTTTCTTTTCCAGTGATCAGAGGAGGCATTTAAGGAGGAGAGTGTGTGTGTGTAGGAGGAGTGTGTGTGCGCGTGTGCCAGAGACGTGCTGCGTGTGCACTAAGCAGACAGACCCAAACTCAAAACTAAAATAAAAACGGCTGTAAAGCCTTTGCACCTGACCTGTTGTGGCGTTCCTTCTTCCCGCATTTACACGCTCTCCCACACACCCCTACACCATTTCTCTTTCCATCCACACCATGATAGAACAGTTTGAACCCACCTCCAATGTTCCTGGCCTTACTCCCTTTCCACTTGGTCTCCTGAACACACAACATATCTACCTTTCTCCTCTCCATCATATCAGCTATCTCTCTCCCTTTACCCGTCATAGTACCAACATTTAAAGTACCAAATCGAACCTCCACTCTCCTACACTTCTCCTTTCCCTGCCGTCTCTGTAGACGTCTTCCTCCTCTCCTTTTCCTCCTTCGGCCAACAGTAGCCCAATTTCCACCGGTACCCTGTCGGCTAACGATACCTGTGGCGGTCGTTGGTAACCCGGGCCACGACTGATCTGGTATGGAATTCTTATTTGTGATCCGCATATTTGATTTGGCACATGTTTTACGCTGGATGCCCTTCCTAACGCAACCCTCCCCATATACCCGGGCTTGGGACCGGCACTAAGAGTGCACTGGCTTGTGCCTCCCTAATGGCTGGGTTTCTTGCTAACATGACAATACAGGGGTTATTCTTATTAAATTTGAAAAAAAGAGAGGAAGCTGCTACAAGTTACAAAAACACTCATCACAGATGTTTCATAACATCAAATGTTATGAAGACAGATGATTCGCCACAGCGAATCATCTCTCTCCATACTACTCTATCTTCTACATCTGCCTCTTTCAAACTAAACATCGAATGTATCTATAAATGGCTAAAAAATAGAATTTTTGTTAAAAAATTGTAATCATTGCCAACCTTCTGTAGTATAAAACTAATAAACACTCTAGGACATGATGGTATAGAAAAATAATCCACTTCACATCAAATCCTATGCTTTTTCTTTTCCATGTGACACCCAGCATATTTTTTATTCGAAGCTCATTTACAGCCTGACTCAGATCGCATAACTGATTAACTGCGCATGAACAATACTGAGCTGGATTAACAAAGGGATTTTCTATACAAGCTGCATTTTCCCATGGTACTGAGGCACAGCCATGCGAGAAACTAACCCCTATTGATCCATCCCCTTTCAATGAATCTCATTTATTGGCCTCTCTAAATAGTTATTGCATCTACATATATTTCTTAGTTTTCTAATCATCTTCACAGTTGATGCTCATCACCCGGCTTTTCATTCTTCGCCATGACTCCGTATTGATCGCTTCCTCGTGCCTGCTTTGATCCATATGTTGTTGGAATTTCTCTCTGTGAACTTATCGATGGTTGACACCCCTGCCTACTTTGCTAACCGACTTCTTCATCTCATCAATCAGTCTCCGGCCTGGCCCTTCTCACTCCCCTTCAGCTATTTACATGCCTGTCATTTAAATTCATTGTCAAATTTGACCACCTGATCCATCTGGTCCGGCTCTATTGATCCATCTGAGGCTTTATCTGTGTGCCTGGTGCCTTATGCCAGTCATTTGCAAACAAAGCTATCCGATCAGCTTGACCAATCTTGGCTAGAAGCCTCTCCACCACCATAACCTCACAGTGGGTCAAAGCATTCTGGTGTCACTTCGCTTGAGAGGCTACATCACAAAGGCCCCATTCAAGCAGGATTCGGGGGTCGGACACTAGACATGACATGAGAGGTCATGGGTTATGGATTTCAGGCTGACTTGAAAGCGTAGAAATGACCCATTGTGTCAGTTAGTTAGGTAAAGGGCATCAGACATGGCCAAATGAAACCATGGTCATGGTCAAAAATGTGGAATTGGCTTCATTTACTAAAACCAAATTTCTACAACCAAAACTAGGAAATGTGCTCTACCACTGTATTTCTGCCATTTATTAATAACACTTATTTTCCAGCACAGTCTATTGAATTCTTTTTATACCACAGTACGGTTATATTTTTTATTCAAAACCGCTACATCGTAGTGGGTAATTTTCTATAACTCTGTTTTTTATATTAACATTTTCTTTCAAAAGTAATACTATACATACTATATACTATAATTGTTGAATGGCTGATTTCACTTAAACAGATTTTTTTTGCTGTTTTAATCTGTGTTTATATGATGAGATTGATATTAAGGAGATTGAGGAGGGATAAAGTAGCCTGGCTGTTGTCTTGCACATTCCAGATGAGAGTATCCTAATTTAGACTTCGGACATCTTGTCAATAGTTCCAGCATGTTAATTAGCATGACTTAAGAAAACCAGAAAGTACATCGATTGAGTGAATATACTGTTTGTAGTCTCTCAGTTTAGAATACGCATTAAAGTCTTGACATCTTGTGGCTGGGTCTATTTATCAAAACCACAAAGTTTACAAATTTGTTGAATAACAGGTAAAAATCTGTAATGTCTATAACAACTGGCTTACTCTGTATGTAATTGTGACTGTGTGTTGCTATGGTTAAAACTGTTATAAGGCACCACATTCATTTCAAAAACTGAACAGAACTACCTGTGCATTCAATGCACACCATCCTGCCAATCAGAATCGAGTATTTAGACTGACTATGATATGCTGAAACAATAAAAATCAAGATTAGATTAGTTTGTTTGATATGGTCGTCAGTATCCTAATCCTCTTTGCAGGTTATGTTATAATTAATTATACAGGTCTATACTGTATAATCTGTTGTCTTACATTAATTTATTTTTTTGGCCTATTGGTTGTGGATAATAAGAGTAAGGATCCAAGACAAATCATAATTACTGTAGGTATCAAAAATACCCCAACACTGTTGCTTTTTAGTACTGAGAAACATGAATGAGTTGAGTTGATTAAGGAAGCTTTATCAATGACTGTTGTCTGGATACAACCACCCCGAGGATCAACGCTCGCCCATAAATTGTCTATAAAATGACTTTAAAGAAGCCGCATCCAATCACAAACAAGCATTCCAGACAGGAAATTAGTTTTCCAAATTAGTTTTATGCTCTTTGTTGATCAAATAATATCTATCTATCTCTTTGTCCCTCCATCCATCCATCCATCCATCCATCCATCCATCAAGTCAAGTCAAGTCAAGTTTATTTCTATAGCATTTTTCACAACAGACATTGTCTCAAAGCAGCTTTACAGAAATCAACATCAAGGTGAATGGTGTGTATTTATCCCTGATGAGCAGCCATGGCGACTGTGGCAAGGAAAAACTCCCTTAGATGTAATGAGGAACAAACCTTGAGAGGAACCAGACTCAAAAGGGGAACCCATCCTCATTTGGGTGACATCAAGAGTTTGATCATAAATCTTTCAACAATACAGAACACTGGAGAGTGAGAACTAACATGAGCACTGGAGTATAAGATTATAAGTAATGTTCTTTCTACAGTCTTATACAGTCTTTATGGTTATAAAACTAGGAGCTACTGAGCTCAACATTTGTGATCATCACAGATCCAGCATCAGCTTCTCCATGCCAGACCCTTTAAACACTCCAGGAGGTCCTATGTCAAAACTCCACACATGTAGTGGGATCCGTCTCTAGATGGTTCGGGATGTTTGCTAGTACGGCATCCATCCATCCATTTATCCATCCATCCATCCATCCATCCATCCATCCATCCATCCATCCAGCCATCCCATTTCTGCTTCCCAGCTATCTTATTATTAGTAATACACGTTTTTTTTAACTGAATACACGTTTTTTTTAACTGAATGCTCCATCCATCCATCCATCCATCCATCCCGTTTTCTGCTTCCCAGCTATCTTATTATTAGTAATACACGTTTTTTTAACTGAATGCTTTCTATTCCCTACATATAACTCAATTACTTAAGCAATAAAATAATAATAACTTCTTGCTTAACTTAGTATTTTCGGTTATGCTAGTTAATCCGAGCAGCTATGCATAGTAGTCAAAAGCAGATCTGGAGTTTCAACATGACATGAGTGTTATTTCACTAAAATTTACACACAGCATTTTAAAACAAATCTAGTGCTTGCATATGTGATTAGCACACAAGCTAAAAGACTTCACCATGCACTGCGCACTGAATGACAAACCTGATTATAGAAAAACACTGTGCAGACTGCTGTCTTCCACAGTTTACCTAATTCAAGTAACAGATAGACTGCTACTGAAGAATATTGATTAACCAGCATTGTTTCTTAATTAAACACTCAAAAACGAGGACAGAAAAAGATCTTATTTAATCTGATTGGGAGAAAGTGCTCTGGTCGGTTTACATTAATATGTACTTGTTCAAGTCTAGTCCAAGAGAGGAGTCTCTAGTTCTAGGACATTAGACCAAAAAGAGGTAGTACTTCAGAGGAAACTCTAAATCTCTTTAACAAGGTCACAACGGGGCAGTGACCCTAACCGAATCAGCTTCAGCGTAATTGTTATGATTGAATTATTATCAAATTTTTACCTCAGCTTTGTTCGGGAAGCAAGTTCAAGCAGTTCACTGGGGTAAAAGCTACAACTGTTTTTCTCAGGGAAAAAAAATAAAGGGCTTCTAGATCAAAAAGCATGTCTCAAGTGATTTACTGGCATAAAAATATCTGCTCTGATTTCTCCATAAAGAAAAGGAAAAAGACACGTCTTTTATTTTACCAGAGGTCACATTAGGTTCTTTGGCTGTTCCCTGCTTTACTTATAAGCCATGCTGACATTTGGTGACATTTGATGGAAAGCGTGTGGTAAGGCTATGATCCATGCTGGCATAAAAAAAATCAAACCCAACAATTCTGATTACTGTACATTACATTCAGAAAATGAAGAAAAGATGTCTCTACATGTGTTGATGAGGTTACGGTCTGATTTGTTACTCAAGGTCTTTTCCTGAAGTGACTGGTTTCTCAGTGACTGAGTGACCATTGTGTTTGAAATGTGCTTGAATTATTTAATAAATCCTCACATTTCCATCAGGGCTGCTAAAAAGGCTCTGTTGCTCTTTGCTCTCAGGTTGGCAGGAAGCAATGAAAGATTTCTGAAAATGCATGTTCGATAGATCTGCTATCCATCATGCCTACGGAACGGTGATGAATCTTTCGTACGGAATGGCCATCTATGTGAATGTGACAGAGGGATAGTGACAGTGTGTATATGTGCATGTGTAATTGTGGGTGTTTATATGCAGAATGCATGATGGTGTTATGCAGTGCAATGCAATTTCACATGTATGAATAACCAGCTTGGTGGCAGAGATGGATTTGGAGTCATTTTTTTCCCCTCTCTATCTGCATATTTTAGACAAAAAAAAAAAAAAATAAGAGCGTTTCCTTCACGGTTTACGAGTCGCAGTCTAGTCGCTCCATATAAACGCATATATCCATCACAGTTTGGTGCCAAAGAACAGACTTTTGCTGTGCTAGTGGTTTACTAGATCAGGTGTAGGTTCATTTGAGATTGTATTAGTGTTGGTTTCGTGGTCGGTGTGGTGATTTTCAGACAGGTGAGAATGCAGCAATCATTTGGACCAAAACAAGTTATAGCAACTGATCAAAGAGGTCTTGTTCAGGTTTAGAGAGAGGTTTAGCTAGAAAACTAGCAAGAAAGAGGTTCGACTCTATATCAAGCTGACTACTGGAAGTGTACCAAATGTGGTGTGCTGATTTTACATTGCTACCAATCAACTTCTGGTTAGATTCTAACTGTATTTCGTTGCCTTGTACCGTAACATGTGCAATTACAATAACGTAAAAGCTAATCTAATCTAATCTAATCTAAAGTGGAAAGCGCAAACTGGTAAGATGCAAGTGTTCTGGACAGTCAAACTGACAGTAAACAGTAAATCATTCCTATATTTATTGAATCCTTTATTTATTTTAATTATGCACAGTGTAAAACTCAATACAACCAAAGAAAAAAGAAAATAAGGACAGCTCACTTTGCGATGACAAATGAACTAATATAAAAGTCATGAAATCATCCTAAGTGTGCAGATATTTGATCTGATCAAGCAAAGTCTCATAACTAAGGGTTAAGTGAAAACAATTTTGACCTAAAGGGTACTTCTGTAAACGGATACCTGCTTTATTGGTTCCCAAAAGTGAATGTAAAAATGACACTTTATAACACATTTACAGCAGATATTCCATGCAGAAGATAGCGTTCAAATATTTATGTGAGGTTACTCATGTACACAAGGCTCACATACACACATTCAACTCTGGGTACATTTTTTCCATACTATTACCTTAAAAACTATTATATAAAACTATTATAACTGTTATATAAAACTATTATAACTATTATATAGAACTATTATAACTATATACTATATATTATATAGGATTATTATACTAAAATAACTATTATAACTATTACAGGTAGCCCCTGAGTTACAATGGTTTAATCCTATGATGACGATGGCGATCTGACAAAATTGTAAATATATTGAAATGTTCACGCATATATGCGGTACGATATTTTAGGATGCTGTATGCATCTCCTACCTTGTGAGATGCCTTACTCGACTGTTCAGTTTCTGTGTTAGAGCGCATATGTTTTTCGGTGTTTTTGGTGATTTAAAGCCTAATTTTAGCCCTTGTCTCTGTCCTTTTTATCAGCGCCGCTAGACCCTGAATAAAGCGTGTCTGGCTCTGCCCTCTGCTCGCAAACCGGTGCTCGTCCACGCGCCTGCTGCCACATACATATGTACTGTAAAGTTTGTATGTTAATGTACTCTAAATTACTTTGATTGTGTAAATTATTAACAAATTACAGTGTACTACCCCATACAGATCACTATTCTTAAGACTAAGATATATTTAAGATACAGACAGAGCCTCTGTAGGTCATGGTCAATGGCTATTTAATAATATTTTGCGAGTTTCTTTTTATGTGTTTTAATGTTCCAGCTTAACACACAGTTGTTGCTTTTGTCACGCTATTGTCAGTGCTGACAGCGTGAGCCGCTAGTTAGGTCAGGATAATGAAGGACAAACTTTCACAACACACTGACCTTTAGGGACTGCAAGAGAAGAGGAGATGACAGGTTTCATTCTAGAGTGACCGCAGGACCCACGGAGCAATCAGACAGCCGAAGCTGCTAACCATCACATTCAGCCTCAACCCATTCAACCACCTGGGTAACTATACAGTCCCAGCATGGAGCCTATAGAATTGTAAGTCTAAATACAGTTTGTTTTGTTTGTTTGTCAAGAATAAAAGGGAAACTAAAAGTATATGTCTGGGTGTACAAAATATAGGATGGATCATGGGTTTGCCAAACCACAAAGACGCTCCTGTACAGCCTGCACTGTATTTCCTTTCTTTTCTTATTAAATAACAATGTTTTTACATGCTGTTTTATATCAGCTGAATGTACTGAATATGTTGTAATGAACTGCTGTTTCACACAAATGGAACAAACCATTTCTGAGACTCTGGAGTGTTAAATCAATTACAACTATAACAATATGCACTTTGAAAATAACGTACCATTTAAATTATTGTAGGTATCACTTTTTACTATGGCAGCTATAAACAGTTCCCTCAACAGCCTCTCTTATTTTCTCTGTATGTCATAAATGTTGAATAAATATCTCTTTTCAGTATACACATTTCAATACATACTTACTACAGAAACTGATGGATTTAAACTTGATGTGATATAAGCTGGTATTTCGCCTTCCAGCCTTGCAGCTAGACCTAAGATCAAACGAACCAATAGGGTCAATCGCAATCAGGAATACAACAATGCTGTGGTTTAGGGGTCATACGGTCTATCACAAAGTACAAGCACTTTAAGTGTAACGATTCTCTACATCAGACTTGAGGACTCACTGACTGAACAAGTAGAACAACCCCAATATCATGCAAATGAGTGGATTATATATGGCTTACATGGGTTGGAGTAGAAGATCTTGAGTGGCCTGCTATAGCGCTCTGACCTCATTTCTACTAAACACCTTTGGGATGAATTGAAACGCTGACTGCACCCCAGGCCTCCTCACCCTATATCAGTACCTGACCTTAATAATGCCCTTGTTGCTGAATGAGCACAAATCTTCAAAAGCAGACTTCAAAATCTAGTGGAACATCTTCCTAGAAGAGTGGAGGATACTATAGCAGCAAATGAGGACTAAATTTTGAATGAAATGTTAAAAGGCACATATGATCAGGTGTCCACAAACATTTGTCCTAGTGTAAACTGTTTAAATAAAACCTCTTTACACCATTATATACGTGTCAATATTAATGCGTTAACGCATTAACGCAAAATCATTTTAACGGAACTATTTTTATTAACACGCGATTACTGCAGCGCAAATAAATATAAAAGAGGCAAAATTAAAACCTTCAAAGCAACACACCTTTATTTAAGACCTCCTTTCTTTATTCAGATATATTAAAAAAAAAGAAACTCGAGCAAGATTTTCTTATCGCTAAACATTTCTTTTATTGTTGATGTGCCAAGTCTTAAATCAAACACCAAAATCCGCCATGATGCACACATCTGGCAATTACAACTGTCCGTGTGGAAACATAGCAAAAGTTCTGTTTGGTGTCCTGATGATTTACGTACAGTGGAACCTTGGATTGTAAATAACGTGCTTTCGAATGGTTTGCAAAACGAGCAAAAATATTATTCAAAATTTAACTTGCATCGTGAACATCGAGCATCACGCGAACAACACGGCTCACACTCAACTGAGACGATGGTTCTCAAACATTGTGAGCTCAGGTCAGGTTCCTCCGTATTAGTCCTCATTCGGCGCGTATCCCTCGTACAGGCAGCATTCGCGCAAACGCACCGTTTAGTATTGTGACCATGTGTGTCCACATGGAAGGAGATTCTCCTTCCAAGCAATAACCCTTCTCATCTTCCTCCTCCTCTACTCCCTCTCGTATCCCTCACGCCAGCCACAACTCTTTCCAAAGGTGAAGTGCAGGTTATTTTTACTTCATATTGTGTACTAATCTTTGTTATTTGTTTCAGATACATTAAGGACAATAATTAGTACATAAAATACCATTCAAATTATTTTTATATAAATATTTTTGGGTGTGCGGAACGGATTATCTGAGTTTACATTATTTCCTATGGGATAATTCACTTTGCATTGCAAATTTTCCCAACATTTATTAAAATATTTCGTCTTCATGCATGTATTTAATGTAAATATTTAATTTAAAAAAAGGCAAATCACCATTGGCTATTCTTGTTCCGGTTTTATTTTTTATTCGAATATAATTCAATAAAAAACGTCAACTTTTGTAAGTATTCCAAAATTTCCAAAAGTTGTATAGCATGGGAAAACAATACACCATGTGGCAAGCAAAAAAAAAACGTTTCCAGAGCCTGTAATGAAAAAACTAACATGAGCTGCCTAGACCATATATCTGTAAACCATGTTGAGTGAAGTTTCTGTTTATAGTGTCGCGTGGGAGATCTGTAAAGAAGCTTTATGCATTAGAATGCACGTAGTTTCCATGCTCTCCCTTACACTATTAAGAATAAACTGTGGTGGCAATGGGGTACGATGTTAAGGAGCAGAAAAAAAGAAAAAAAAGTCAGCCACCACAACAAGCTCCTTGTCGTATATCTGCAAACCTCGTGGGCTTCGGTGTGTCGTGCCACAGCGCTGTTGGGTCATGCTCAGCAGAACCACCGCACACCATTGTTTACCCCACCAGGATAGAATAAGGCTTTGCGCTGAGTTTATGTGTGTGGAGAAGGCGATGAGTGTGAAGTACAGGGTGAAGAGAGATATGGGGTGAGCGAGGGGACGAAACTAAGACAAAATGCCATCAGCATTGACCTCCAGCATAGAATTACTGCTGTAAACAGCACCCATCATTACTCAGTGCTCAGTCAACCAGGACTACGCTTTTGTGGAAGAGCCACAGCCGGTCCTGAAGGTAACACTGTGATATGACAAATGGTTATAATCATTTCAGCTTTATTTAAATCAGGCAGCAATTCATTCTGTAGATTACACGCTCATGCTAAGTGCTTGCTCTTACAGTTGGACGGAAGAAACCTGCTTCGAGCAGACATAATGAGGAAATGTGACGTGTCTGAAACGGTTGCCATTGGGATTGTGAGAAGATGAAAAAAGGGAAAATAGAAATCAGAGAGAGATTATATTAAGATGACACGCTTTAGACAGTATATCTGTTGTGAAAGAAAATGTCTGTGCTTAATTGTGGAAATAATCTTGGTATAAAAACAAATGATGCAGATCGCTATGTGCTGCATCCTATAAACACATTAAGGTATACTTCCATGTTCACCTGCTTGTTAATGACTATACAACCATAGGCATAAATTATGTAAATGAGTAGGACGTGCTACAATTGGGTTCAATTTTGGTTGTTCAGATGGTAACAGTCGTTCAAGTGGTTTAGTATGGTGTATATATACTGTGAACAAGTTTACAAAAAACATAAAATTAACGTGTGCTGCAATATGGCAATAAGTGGAGGAGTTTTAAATCTAGTTTTAAATGTGTTTTGTCTCACCTGGCTGAATTAAATTACATTACTGGGTGTGTTTTTTATGTTTTCTTTTATTTCTTCTTCATATATTTACCGTAATTTCCGGACTATTAAGCGCACCCATATATAAGCCGCACCCACTGAATTTGACAAAGATTTTTATTTTGAACATAAATAAGCCGCACCTGTCTATAAGCCGCAGGTGTCTACACTGAAACTAATGAACTTTACACAGACTTTAATGAAAGACAGTGTCTGTTACACGGCTTGTATCTAAACAGTAGCCTACCAAGAAAGTCATTGTTCACTGTCTTCCTCCTTCCTTTCACAACAATTTCTCTCGGGAGTTTATCTTTTGGCATCGTCGTGCGTTTAAAAATCACCATCGGTGAAGCTTTTCTCCCGATGCCGTGCAGCTCAGAACACAGGTGAAGTGCGTTTTTTCATGCCCGGTTGTTTTCAGCGTGACGAATGATTCACATTTCCTGTAGACAGTCCGAGTGAGCGGCAGGTCAAACGTCAGAGGAACCTCATCCATATTTATGATGTGGTGCGGCCCGATTCAGTGGGAGCGCATCTGATTTAATATAAAGAGTTTCATTGGTTCACCTGAACCCGTTCGGCAATTTCATTGGTCTAATATTATGGGGCTCAGTTTTTTGGCTTGAAGTTTGTGAAACCGGGAAAAATCCATAAATTAGCCGCTTCGTTGTTTAAGCTGCGGGGTTCAAAGCGTAAGAAAAAAGTAGCGGCTTATAGTCCGGAAAATACGGTACATGTGTATTTGGGTTATTGAAATACAAAGTGAGTGTGGTCCAAACCTCGAAAAGTTTTCTCTTTTATTTGTATATTTCTTTTTTATATGAGCCCTTACAACTATGCTACCAGAAACCTGGTTCTGACAGAACCTCAATTCTATCTACATTACTTAAGTTTAATATTGGTTCAACTAATAATGCAGGGAGGTTTGTTTGGATCCTTGGCCAGTAAGTATTTTTTCTTGTACCTGCCTGTGATATTTTCTGAGGTGTATAGTTGGGTGTACTATCCAAAAATTGGTAGGTTAATTGAAACCACTGTTACCTATGCAGTTACTAAGGATGAACGCATGAAACGGTCGATGGGTTATGTATCATAAATGTAAACAAAAGTGAGCTTGTGTAAATTTGTGGTCATTTAGCCACTATGAGGTTAGTATAGTAGAAGTGGCGTTGGATTTTGGATAAAAAGACTGTGAGTTCAAATCTTAGCCACACCAAGCTGCAACTCCTGGGCCCCTGAGCAAAGCCTTTAACCCTAAAGCTACTCAGTTGTGTGAATGAAATAAACGCAAGTCGCACTGGGTATGTGTTTGTGCCAAATGCCATAAATGTAGTAAAGTCAGGTATGATGTAGGGTGATGAGGCCTGGGGTGCACTCAGTGTACCAATTCATCCCACAGTTGTTCAATAGGGTTGAGCTCAGAGCTCTATAGCAGGCCAATCGAGATCTTCCACTCCAGCCAATGTAAATCCTATTTTCATGCAGCACATTTTGTGCACAGGTGCATTGTCATGCTGGAACAGGTTTGGTTCATTTATTTTGAGTGAAAGGAAAACTGTACGCTACTGCACTCAAATACATCTTATACAAATGTTCACTTCTAACTTTGTGGCAACAGTTTTTTGGGAAGAACCTCATAAGACTTGAAAAGTATATGAAAAAGTATAGAGAAAAGCAGACTGCTGAATTCTGACATGAAAAACAAACTTGTATGTCTGAACACTCAGGCTTCACCATGCACCACAAGCATTTTTCTCTCACACTCATATGGTGTAATAATGTTTTAATGACCCCCTTCAGAGCAGATTTCACACATGACTGAATTAAGCAGGATTGATTGGGGCTTGCTTAAGGTCAAGGCTGGGTTTAAGATGATCTGTGTTGCACCGGGCAGAACCTTTACCTTATAAATCAAGGGATTTGATTTAATCTAGACTTCAGAGATTCCATAAAATGCAAAAAAATACCGAACTATTAAACTACTCAAACAGTGGAATGCCCCCTGAGCTGTGTGTGTGTGTGTCTGTGTGTGTATGTGGTTTTCTTTATCTTTTTTTTTTTTTTAAGTCTTCCAATCTTCCCGGTAGAAATCTCTTAAATAGTTAACTCGCTGTGTGTTAATCAAGGCACTCACTAAACGACACCAATAAAACAAAAGGCATGTGGAAGAGCTTAGGCAGCAGAACACTCCTCCTGGAACAGCTGACTGTAAAACGTTGGCATCTAATAGGTTATCGACGCTGCTATATGGGACAGGATGACATCATCGCCAGCCAATAGGAAAGCGGAAATGGCGGAAGATGAGAGCAGCGATTTTATAACTGCGTTTTGCTGAGCTCTCCTCTTTAGAAAGAGGAGACAGAGACGTCCAAGTGTGGAGACAAGTGCAGAGAAAGGGAGCCAAGATGAGCGAGCCTTGTTGTCGAGTGGACAAGAGTTTCGCTCTGTGTGTGTGTGTGTGTGTCTGTCTGTGTGTGTCACTGTATCCAGGGAGACTGGAGCTGGAATGGCTTTTTCTGGGTACTGCTGAGTTGTGTGTGTGTTTGTATGTTTGTGTTTGGAAGGGTTGTTACGTTCATCATATGCCTATTATCTTCATATATGCACATACTGTGTATTCATTAATTATATACACACGGATAGAATTCATGAATATACATAATGTACTGCATGCTTCTTTTCATATCATTTCTCACTTCCTGTTTTTCCATCATCATCTCTCTCTCTCTCTCTCTCTCTCTCTCTTTCTCTCTCTCCATCTGTCTTTCTCTCCATCTATGATGCATTTCCAAAAGGCGTACGCCCAGGCTAAAATCGGCTCTCTACGTCCATGACGACACCCCAACATTTTGCGAATGGGCGGTGAGTGTCATGCGCCGTTCTTGTCTGGGTGAGGTAATGCTTTCTCTGAATTTCTCAGGCCGCTCGACTACGCCACTTCTTGGCCGCCGCCTTAAATGGCACCCACATTTCGAGTGGCAAGATACCACATTGAGGGCAGCATTTCCAGCCTGTTACTTCAGGGCTAACCTGTATATATATATATATATATATATATATATATATATATATATATATATATATATATAGGAGACACAGCATGCTTTAAATTCCCAAGAATATTTACTGAACATTCCTGATTCTTGCTGCATACTGCATGCTGCATTAATATTTACCCCCTTTCCTCTTTTTTTGTAGTGTTACAACCTGGAACTGAAATAGACTTATCGTTCATGGTTTCTTATTGCAAAGGTACAAAATATATATTTCTACTTGACACAAAGGTTAATTAAACAGAAAAGCAGATGTGCTGGTTGCATGAGTATTCATTCCCCTAAGTCCGTATTCACTAGTACCATTTTTGTGTGCAATTACAGCTGCAAGTCTCCTGGGATATGAATTCGCTATCAGTTTAACACATCTGAACTCTGATGTTTTTGCCCATTCTTCTTGGCAATATTGCCTGAGCCTGGTAATATATATCGAGACTGTTGCTGAATACCAATTTTCAAGTCGTTTTAGAAATCCTTATGCTGATCTTGGCTTTGACTTGGCCATTCTAACTGAATCTAATTCTGAATCACATGAGTGTAGCTCTAGGGTTGTTGTCCTGTTGGAAGAGTCTCCAGTCTCTCATGTTTATGGTTTTAACCCTGACTATTTTTGCAATCCAGGCTAAAGTATTCTCAATACATGAAACTGCCACCACCATGCTTCAGTCTGGTAATTGTGTCCTCAGGGGGATAAGTCTGTTTTTTTTTTTTTTTTTTTGCCAAAAGTTAAAAAGGTCTCAACCAAACTAGAATTTTTTTTCATATGTTTGGACAGGATTGCATATGTTCTTTGTCAACCACAACTTTCTTCTCCATACTCTTCTATGTCTCTAAAGTTATCAGATTCTCCCAGCTGATCTACAGCTCAGGTTTACTATTGGATTCTTTGTTGCTTTTCTGAATAACACCCTCTTCAAAGTCACTGACTTTTTGCTGGAAGGCTTCCTTTAGGCACATTTTCCACTATTTATTGATGGATTTATTGTTGCTTTATATGCAAAGGTCCTCAGATTTTCTAGAACACTGTCTCAGAATGATTTTTGTTACTTGATCTCCTCATGCTGATGGTTCAGATATGTTCTTAAATAAAGTCTGATGCCTGTCAGAAGCATGTGAATTTCTAGTGAGACCACAAGACATTTTAGTCACACATAGGTCCATTCAACAAATTATGTGATGTCTGATGGCAAAACTAATTTATGCAATGGGTGGTGACTACTTGAGCAAATGCATGTTTTTTTTTTTTTATATACAAATACATTTTGTTATGTATAAATAAAATTAACTGTACATAGATAAAAAATTAAAAAACACTATTGTGCAATGTCTATTGTCCAATGGCATTGTGGGAAGTGTTAGCTCAGTGGATGAGGTGCTGTACTTCTGATCAGAATGTAATGGGTTCAAATCCTCAATCACCAAGCTGCCACTGCTGGGTCCTTGTGCAAGGCCCTTAACTCTCAATTGCTCAGCTCTATAACTGAGATTACAGTCACTCTGGAGAAGGGAATCTGACAAATGCCATAAATGTAATGTAAATTAATTGAAAAATAAAGTTCAGTAAAAAAGTTAAAAGTGTTTAACATGCATGACTGGCAGGTACCTGGATGAACACTAATGTCAGACCTTGTGAACTTTTTTACTTTTTTGTTTGTATTTATCACTTGTTTCTGTTTGAGTGCGTAGTTATTGCTTTATAGACTTCTAAATAAATCTGCAACGCTTGTAATAAAAATATTAATAAAAATGTAGCATTTAGTTTAGTAGTTGCTCAAATGAAAGTTTTATATATATATATATATATATATATATATATATATATATATATATAT
>JAAIIK010021349.1:0-15717 GCA_014706435.1 Silurus glanis
TAGCATAGTAAAGAGAGGATCATCTCCAACCTTGTTTTTTTTTTTTTTCATTAACGCACATGATTTATGGGTGTAACAGTCAGGATAACTAATCTGGATGAATTTGAAAACGGCATTTTTTTAAATCTAAAAACGCTGTGTCCACACTTTTGTTTTTCCAAAAGTTGCTCATCCACACTGAAACATCTGAAAACCCTTATGTCCCTGTACTGCGCGTCCACACTGTGACGTATTGCAACTACAATGTAGTTATAATGTTCAGACGAAGTCTTGGTAATGTAGTTACAATGACTTCATCTTTATTTATTCATGATCTATTTTATATTCCTGGTTTTTATAGTTTGTATATTTTTAGCACCAGTACACCATGACAAATTCCTTGTAAATGCAACCAATAATACTTGGCAATAAGGTGATCATACAACAAGGAAAGGCAACCTAATAGATGTAGTGTACTTACAAAGCAACAATATTTAACAATCTGTGGAAAAGCGTTTAAGATGAAGGAGAAATGTGCCAAGTATCCCTTAAAATTGTCACCTTAAGGTTGAATTACCCAAATTGAACAATATATGCTATAAGATACAGTATGCACACACATATGTACGCATTTCAATAGTAAGTAACTCAGGGAACAATTTCCAGTGTTATTCCTGCTCTTTTACAAACATTCAGACAAAAGAGCACTACAAAGCATTCTGGGTAATTCAATCCGACCCGTAGTAAAGAACCTGAGCGGACATGCTAAAAGCCAAAGAGAGCGATGTGAGGACTGCGGCACCGAATGCTCTAAACGAAGCTCTGAATGAAGCTAATCAGTTGATAGGCCCGATGTGGTCGTTTAACACAGAAATAACCTTTATGTTTAATTAGATTGAGTGAGTCCCACCATGCTGTTCGATGCCCACTGGGACAATAGAGTTTAAAAGGGCAAGAGAAAAAACACAACAGCGAGCAAATCAAGAGATTAAAAGAGCAAGACACAGAGGCGAAGATAGCAAGGACAGGGCACTTCTCCAATTTTGCAGATGGAGGGTTTAATTTGAAAGTTAAAGCCTTTCTTTTAATCTCATTTTTTGTTTCCTAGAGCAGGTGGACAATTGTCCTGTCATTGTTGCCCCATGTGAGGTGATTTGAGAGGACTACACTTGACACAACCGTTTACAGAAGGTAAGGGATCAGGTCTGTTGCTAGTGGGGTGAAAGCGGCCCCTAATGCCTCTCCACAAAATCCAGCAGTTGTACTTTATACAGTAGCAGAGGTGGAAAAAATAATACAATATTCTACTCAGGTAAAAGTACAATTACTTCATTAGAGACGGAACGCATGTTATAGTCGGAATTTAAAATAATTATTTCAGATGTTAAATATGGTCGTAAAAATCTTTGGGGAATTCTGCATATTTGTGTCTGGAAAAGTATGGAATTTTGAAAGGAAAAATGTGTAGGAAAAGTATGAGAAAAGTATGTTTATTTTCAGAGTTATTTTAATTTCTGATTGAAATTTGTTTTAGTTTTTGCTATCTATTTATTTTTAGATATACCTGAATATTTTTCTTTTACTGATGTTTAGTAAAAACCTTTATTTACACTTATTTTATTTATTACATTTATTTATTTATTTATTTATTTATTTATTTATTTATTTATTATTATCTGTTTTGTTATTTTTTTAAGAAACCCCTATTAGGTTATATAAGTCTCCATACGCATATATTGTACAATATTTCATACTGGCAGATGGCAGATCCTCCAGCTACGGTGCTGTAAATTATACTATGGTGAAAACAACCTAATTTTGGACGCTGTCCAAAAGATGTCCAAGGATCGAAGGTCAATTTGTGAACATCTAAAAATGCCGTACCATGAGCTAAATCTTCTGTATGAATTAAACTACAAATACTTTTTTATTTTTTGCAAAAATATTAATTTTTTTCTGATGTTTTCTTCTGCCCCAATTGGATTTCTGGCTACAGTGGGGCAAATAAATGAACGGAGAGATCTGTAATTATCAACGAAAAGACAGAATCTAAAAAAAAAAAAATCCAGAAAATCACATTGTATGATTTTTTTATAATTAATTTTCATAGATCTGACTCAGGTCTATGAAAGTACCAATCAGAATCAGCTTAGGAAATGTATTCACCAGCTTTACCCCAACCACAGAAATGACAGATTCTTCTTCCCTGCAAAACTCCCCTGAGGTACAGTTTTATCATTTTATATAAACTTTTCCAACTCAGAAATATGGATTGAAATTGTGCCGCTATTGAGATCGCCCTCCTTCACGTACTGCAAATTAAGAATAGCCCAGACTGCCTTACTTTATCTCCTAATTTACTGACCAATGACTGGTTGTTAAAACCTTCATTATTTGTTATTTGGGGTTCGGCCCCTTTTTCCCTGTTCTGAAGTCTATATACTTATCTGGTAGAAAGCAGATAGCGAGGCATATAAAGCAAATAAGAGATGCAGGATTTGAATTGAATTTTAACTCTGTTGTCTGATACAGTCAACATCACACTGAATCCCACCACCACCACCACCACCCCTTTCACTAACCTTATAGATCTAACGCAGAGATTTCATTAACGACACAAAGGCGTATCTGCAGTCGTTAATAGAATCAAACAAAACAGGGCGCACGTGTACCCATCCTGGCGGCGTATTCACAGCTCAGCGGATATAATCAGATAAACGCGCTCATCTTTTCCCCTCCTGGGCTTCAGTGCTGATGACATGAAAAGCATGGGTAATTCCTAATTACAGAGCATTAAGTGTTTAGAGCGTTTATTCCGACATGAGCACCGGGAGAGCTATAGCCTGTTAGTTTTATTTTTATTATTTTTATTTTTTCAAAAACATTGGTTTTAGGGTTTAGTAGAACCTGCTATTTCAAAATCGATTTCCCAATGTTCTTCATTAGATTTAAAAATACAGACTCGAGTGGATCGGCTTCGTCTGCATTACACCTTCAGAAACACCTCAGTGGAAGGCAGCTCCAAGGGACACTTTAATGCAAATCCATAACAAGAGGATTGTTAGCATTTAAAATAAAGACATTCTTGTGTCAGCAAACTGCAACAAGTTTATCTTCGTGTGTAAAAGAAAATCTGAGCATTCAATTCGCTTGTTTTTTTAACTTCTCAGTCCACATTCAGCCCCCATTTTTTTGTTAATATCCTCCACCCTTCTGAGAAGATGTTCCACTAGCTTTTGGAGAGTACTTGAAGAGACTTGTGGTCATTCAGCCAGAGGGTGTTAGTAAGGTCAGGTATTGATATAGTGTAATGAGGCCTGGGGTGCAGTCAGCATTAGAATTTAGCCCAAAGATGCTCAATAAGGTTGAGGTCAGAGCCACTTGAGATCTTCCACTCCAACCCATGTAAAGAATATGTTCATGGGGCTGGCTTTGTGTATATTGTCATGCAGGTTTGTGGTAAAGTACCACCTTTTGGAAAAGTCAGGTGTCCCAGTACTTTCATCCATAAAGTTTATTCCATAGTAATGCAATGACTAGTAGCTAAAAAAAAACTAGCATAAAAGGTGGAGAAAAAAAAAAAAAACAGAGGGACAGAAGCTCAGGAGCTTTTTGGAGACGTTGTTGTAGTTATAGCCACTTATCGAAGAGAACACCATGGTTCGGAAAAGGAATACACATTTTAGAACTAAAAGAAAAAAAGATTACCCATAATCCCATTTCCCATCAAATAACACTACATATTTCATTTGGATTAATAAGAGTGGCAATACTTTTATCCCGTCTTCCTCTCAGACCGAGCCATTAATCATGAGACATCGGTGCCTGTGCACACAAACACAGATAAGAGATCCAATGCCTTAATCTGATGCTACAACTGAGAGAAGTTTCTGTGTCAAATTAATCAGAACACATTTATATTTTCTGGGGTTCAATCCCAGAATATTGTTTGGGGTTCAATCCCCAATAGTTTTTTATCACACATGTAGTGCACTGTGTGGAAAAAAGGGCCATTTGGGAGTTGACCAAGCTTGAAAATGACAAGTTTTCTAAATGTATAAAAAAATATAACAACGTTTAAAATGATCCGAAATATATAAGCATTAAAATGTAAAAAAAAAGAATAATAATAATAATAATAAAATTGTGTTAACTAAAAAGGTAAAGTTAAAAACAAATATAATTAAAATGTGAAAAAATGAATGTAAGCATAAATAATAACATAAAAAACAATCGATTTTTCTAATTCTACTTAAACTTGATAAAATTAATAAAAAAATAAAAAAAACAAAAATAAACGTGTTCTAAATAATAAATGTAGATAAAAATATATAAAAAAATAAATAGGAAAAAAAAACATAAGTGAATTTAAAAAAGAAATACATAATTTGGGGGAAATAAACATTTGATCCCCTGTTGATTTTGTGAGTTTACCCCCTTATAAAGAATGAACAGTCTAGAATTTTTATGGTAGGTTTATTTTAACAGAAAGAGAAAAAATATATAAAAAAAAACCCCATTAAAAAAAAAAAACCCATTAAAGAAAGATTATAAATTTATTTGTATTTGTTCGAGTAAAATAAGTATTGGATCCTGTACCAAATTAGCAAGAATTCTGACTCCCACAGACCCAAATTGGTCCTGTCCTTTAGGAAAGAACTTCTAATATCAACTCTTTATGTGTATAAAAGACACCCGTCACAGAATCAACCTCTTCCATTCAAACCTCTCCACCACCATGGGAAAGACTAGAGCTGTCAAAGGTTGTCAGGGACAAGATAGACCTGCACAAGGCTGGAATGGGCTACAGGAGCATCAGATTGTTGCCTTGGCAGTATGTTTTGGGTCATTGTCATGCTGGAAGAAACCATCCAACCCCCATTTTCAGTGTTCTGAGACCAGAAGGTTCTCATCCAAGATTCTACAGTTCATGGCCCCGTTCATGTGGTGAAGTCTTCCTGCACCTTTAGCAGCGTAACAGAAGGTTTCCTCCTCCATGTTTGACAGTGGGGATGGTGTACTTGGGGTCAGAATCAGCATTTCTCTGCCTACAAACACGGTGAGTCAAGTTGATGCCAGAGAGCTCAATTTTGGTCTCATCTCCCTAACCTTCTCTGAATCATTCAGGTGTTTATTGGCAAACTTTAGACGATCCTGTTCATGTGCAGTCTTGAGCAGAGGGAGCTCGGTGTGTTACCATTGGTTTTCTTGGTGACTGTGGTCCCAGATCCCTTGAGATCATTAACAAGCTCCTCCTGTGTAATTCTGGGCTGATCCCTCACCTTTCTCAGAATCATCCTTACCCCATGAGGTGAGATTTTGCATGGAGCTCCAGAGCGAGGGCGATTGACTTCTCTTGCATTTCTTCCAATTTCGAATTATTGTGTGGTCTTTTTCTCTCCAAGTTTCTTGCTGATGGTCTTGTAGCTCATTCCAGCCTTGTGCAGGTCTACAATCTTGTTCCTGACGTCCTTTGACAGCTCTTTGGCCCATGGTGGTGGAGAAGTTTGATTAGAAGAGGTTGATTCTGTGACGATGTCGTTTATATACAAACGTAATGAGTTGATGAGTACTTTTTGTAAAGGGACAGGACTAATTTGGGTCTGTGGGAGTCAGAATTCTTGCTGGTTGGTATGGGATCAAATACTTATTTCACTCAATCAAATACAAATTGATTTATATACAATTCTATAAATTATTAATTTATAAATTTTTTCTCTCTCATTCTCTGTTAAAATAAACCTACCATAAAAATTCTAGACTTACATTTCTCTGTAAGGGGTAAATTTACAAAACCAGCAGGAGATCAAATAATTATTTTCCCCACTGTAAATAACAAGAAGTAAAAAATAATGTAAAACAAATAGAAAAAATTATCAAATAAAAAAAAAAATGTATAATAATTTAACAAAGGTGCTATATGCTATATATATTTAAATGCAATATAAATAAAAAATGTGAGAAAATAAACAAAAATTAAACAGTAAAAAAAGTATAGTATAGTATAAAAAGTATAAAAATGGCAAAAAAAATGGCAAAACCTAAAAATAATTCCACAAATAAACAGTAATAAAGCTAATAAATAAAAAAATTAATATTTGAGTAAATAGTTTACAAAATGTCAATAAAATACAAAATAATTATTTAAATGAATATAGTATCATTAATTACATGGGTATATGAAATAAATTAAAGTTAATAAAAAATAAAACCTTGCATTCATTCATTCATTCATTTTCTCCCGCTTATCCGTAAATCGGGTCGCGGGGGCAGCAGTCTAAGCAGGCCCCCGCCTTCGACTGCTGCCCAATCCTCACAGCACCATCCCTTACGGTCCCTCCTGCAGGTGGTGAGCCCACGGGAAGGCGGCCCCACGTCACTCCGACGTCACGGACCTTGATATTTCCCTCGTAAGGGACATTACAAAAACCTTAATAAATAATAATTAATTAATAAAACCTTGCAAAAAACAAAAAACAAATTTGAGTTAATAGATTTGATAGAACACAAATGTTTAGTAAATAATAAAAATGTAAAAAATAAATGTAAAAAAAACTTTTTGAAGAAAAAAATGCATTTGATTATTGTGTTCATTAGCAAAGTCTGGCTTTCTCACAACCAGGCTAAGAACCAAATAACCAAATTCCAATTGCCATCTAAATCAGTATGTTTGAACTTACAAGGAATTAGTTTTGGTGACAGAAGCTTTCAGTTGCACATTTTCAAAAGTAAATAGATAAAAAAAAATACATAAGAATAAAATTATAAAAGTTATTGCACATTTTCTATAAAGATAATAAATAGAGTATTATTCTATAAAAAAGTACAGATTTAGATTAGTGAAAGTGGTATTGCACGTATGTTTAATTTAATTGCACAATGGGCAGAGCGTTTAAGTGTTCATGAGGTAGATTGCCTGGGAAAAGAAACATTTTCTGTGAAATGTTCTAAAAGCATATGGTTTGTATGTGACAGATCCAGGATCACTCTGGAGGTATACAGTTCTTGAAGTCTGGGCAGGGGATCATCAATAATCCTTTCAGCCTTTCGAACCGTCCTCTGTAGTCTTCTGATGTCTGATTGTGTAGCTGAGCCCAAACCTGACAGTTATTGAAGTGCACAGGACGTACATCCTCTTTTGGGCCTTTTTAACAATGAAGTCGATGTGATTGTGCCACTTTAAACCCTGAGAGATGTTGGTGCCCAGGAACCTGAATGACTCCACTGCTGCCACAGTGCTGTTCACGATGGTGAGTGGGGGGGAATGCATGGGGGGGGGGGGGGTTCTCCTGAAATCCACAATCATCTCCACTGTTCTGAGCTCCAGGTTGTTATACTGAACCAGACAGCTAGCTGCAGTCTCTAGATCAACTAAAAATGGGTTTATGGCTAATTTCTATAACTGAGACACAAAAAAAAGAAGAATGCTAACAGGTTCACTACAAACCAGAAAGAAGAGAAGAGGAAACGGGGTGAAAGAAAATGCGAGTGGGACTTACTTCGGAAACTAGCAATTGACAAATCTCCTGGAAGTCATGCAAATGAGAGTGAGGAAATTGGACATCATTAGCACAGAGACAAGGCCAATGGCACACTGGGAGGAAAAACATGCAAATTTCAAAAGAAAGGCAAGAACAATGTCAAGAACAGACACAAATGAGAAGCGGAGAAGTTCATGCAGTGTTTCATTGTATCAATTGCACTAATTTAGGCTTTTCTTTTTCAGTAACCAGACCAGCTCAGAATGATCTGGAAAACCAAATGGAAAAATCATAATGGCACCTATTTATACCTAGTAGATTTTTTATTTTATTTTATTTTTTTACCTCCAAAGTGGATTTGCAAACTATTATAAAAAAATAAAAAGTAAATAACATCCTGGACAAGACACCAATCCATTTCACACAAACACAAAACAGAACTTAAATCCATTAACAAAAACACCTTTTGGCCTTCCGTCCACACCGAGAAAGCGTTTTCAGTCAACGAAAACGTACAGTAGCTTTTTAAAGTGGATAAATCTGAAAATGACGCTTTCATGTCGCAGTGTGGACTGTGAAAACGGAGGCTTTAGAAAACGATGATGAAATGGCAGGCAAAACTGACGCGGATTGAAGTGTAAGTGCACTTAGGCGTGCTAAGGCGTTTTTAGTGTGGATGAGGGAATTTTGGGAAAACAACTAAAAACGAAAAAGTGTGGACGCAGAGCGTTTTTCAGCCGAAAATGCCTTTTTCAAATGTATCTGGATTAGTGTAGACGAGTATGGAAACACAAATATTTTCCAATACTGAGAGTTCTTTTTTCCCATACTAATCGAAGTCTATACTTTTCCACAATGAGTAGGAACCCGGAGTGTATGCTGCTTTGATGCTTTTTATGCCCACTAAAATCTAGAATCCACTTGCGATCCACGGACTGAGTCAAAGGACAAAGTTGTGGGGCAGCAGAAATGCTGTGAGTCAGAATTTTAGGACTGAAGATGCAAAAACAAACAAAAAAAAACCTTTTCACTGAATCTTATTTTTTTTCTCTTTTTCAGGTCACATGATGTGAAGTGTGAAAGCAAACACACGAAAAAGCACTTTGCAATTGACTAATAAACGAATACATGTGTTAGGCGTCTTAGTTATATATTCTTTGCTTTGAGACATTGTCTTAAAGCAGCTTTACAGAATTTCAGAGTTAAGGTGAACGGTGTGTGTTTATCCCTGATGAGCAGCCGTGGCGACTGTGGGAAGGAAAAACTCCCTTAGATGTTATGAGGAAGAAACCTCGAGAGGAACCAGACTCAAAAGGGGAACCCATCCTCATTTGGGTGATATCAAGAGTGTGATTATAGTCTTTAAAACAATACAGAACACTGGAGAGTGTAGACATTAAGTACACATAAAAAAAAAAAAAAAAAAGAGGTGAAAAGGGAAAAAAAGAAACCAAGATAAATCAGGTCATTGCATTTTCAACCAATAATGTAAAAATACACAGTATGTAAATTAGGTAAAAAAAACCATTGTAGGGAGAAGGACAAGGAAAGTGGAGGAGAACAGTGTTATATGTTTTATTTGTATTATTGTTGTTACTTTTTTACCTAGTTTTTATAATCGGTATACCCAAAGCAATTAATTAATTATAATTAGTATATCCACTAATTACGCTATCATTACTTCGGATCCGTGCAACTTTTAACAGTCATGTCTGTTGGAAAGACTGCTTTTGTCAGATCTCTTTTTTTTTCTCGTGTGCTCATTCGCTAAGCTGAATAGCCAATCAGAGTTCTCTTTCTCACCGACGAGCTCCGCCTACGATTCGACATGCAGAATCGGTCTTTAAACAGCGGACGCCGTCCGACTAGATCCAAAAATGAGGAACACACCGAAAAAATACTAAAGCCGACCGACATTTAAAAACCACTCGACTGTGACGAATCCCTGGGAGTCGGCTGATAAGAATCCATATGAGGTTTATGGAATAGAACAAATCCCTAATCCAAAAAAAAACAGTCAATGTAGCAAGCGTCAGAGTCCGTTACACGATATAGACAGTCCGCGGGGTAAACAGATCCAAAAACACACAAAGAAAAGCAAAGTTCAATACACAAAGCAAAACATGGGGCATAGAACACGAAACGGCTTGAAATTAAACGAGGAAGTGACCCATGACCCCCAGCAGTTCAGAACTCAGGGGAAGGTTGCCTCTGATGGTGCGGAGGGGGAACTGCAGTGGGAGCTTTGACACCAACATTGCCCAGCGGCTGATTGTCAGCTTGGTGTGTCCCGGGCTTTAAGTTTTTAATCCTTCTCGCCGTATATATTTCATTGGTTAAATATGATGCTACTTTTGGAAACAGAATGAGAATAACATAAGGAAAGAGATAGATAAATGATTTATTTAAGCAATTTTCTGTATCCCTTCTTATCAAGTAACTGATGAGGAGAAGAAAAACAGAAAATTCGGCCAAACATATAAGCAAAAAAATCGCCTCCATATATCATCCTGATTTCTAAATATCAGCATCGGCCAGAGAAAAACCCATATCGCTTGACCTCTAGGAATGGGATGCTCAAAATGCATATATAAATCTCACGGTCATATTGGCTTTTGCTGAATTGTCCCCATACAGACAGTGAAAAACTGTGTTTGAAGAGTGAATATGAATGGAAATGGATCTGTAAGAGATAACAGCGACTCACTCTGCAGGCTGGGCAGGTTGGCATCCTCGGGTTTGGTTTTGAGCAGATGAGGAAGCCGAGTGTACCTGTAACCGAACCCACAACCCTGTAAACAAACAGAGTTGGAAAACAATCATTAAAAAACATTCTATTTTAGAACCCTAAACAGACAGATCTGGATCGTATAAAGGAGTATTAAGATCATCTTGTTTTATTGATTTTTTTTTTCCATCACATAAAAAAACTTTTAATAGCCATTATATGTTCTAAAGCTTTTTGTTTCTCATATAAAAGTGTGCTCGGTGTTTTGGATGCAGGGTTCGAAAAAAAAAAGGCTGCATTATATAATGCTGTAATGGGTTTAAAATCAGCGAAATGCCGCAGACAGGATGAAAGAAAAAGAGAAAGAAGAAAAAAGAAGAGGAGAGATGTAAAGGACAAAAGAGTGGGGCAAATGTATAGAGAGATAACAGGAAAGAGATGAGGAAGAGGTGAGGAGGAGTGGAGTTGTAGCAATGATGCAGATGGGGAGGAAAATGAATAAAGTATATAAGAAACAGTATAAGGAAAGAGAGAGGGGTAGAGATAGGAAAGATATAAGAGCTGAGTGAAAGAAAGAGGTGTGAGGTATGAGATTGAAGCAAAGAATAGTTAAGGAAGAACGAGTTATAAAGGGGGGGGGGGGGGGAGAATGAGGAAAGAAGTATGAGGAATGAAAGAGGGAAGGGATGAAGAAGAAGAAGAAGAAGTGTGGAGGTGAGGTTAGGAAGGAGAAAAGAGTTGTGAGGAAAAAAGTGGGACAGGAAAGAAGGATAAAGGTTTCAGAATATTTAGGGAGAAGGTAAAAGCAATGAAGAAGGATTTCTGAGAAAAGAAAGAAAGATGTAGGTGAAAGAGGGAATAAAGATGAAGTTCTGGGAAATTGAGAAAATGGAGAAATGGAGAAGGGATGAGAAAAAAAATCACAGGATTTTGGGGAAAAGATTAAGAAAAAGGGATGTTCTGGAAAAAGATAAAAGAAAAAGAAACAAGGAATGAAGGAGTTTTGGAAAAAGATAGACGTGAAACAAAAAGAGAAAACGGTGTTCTGAGAATGATAAAAGAAGGTATAGAAAAAAAGGGAATAAAAAATTTCTGGGACAAGATAAAAAAAAAAGGGATGAGGAAGAAGAAAAGAATAATGAGGAGGGAGTGTGAAAAAATGACAGGGAGACGAAATCTGAAGTGTGGGATAAGGAAACGTGATAAGGAAGGAGGGATGAATGTGAAACTCAGAGAAAAGAAAAGGAAGAGAGCTGGGGAAGGAGAGATAAGAAAAGGAATGTGGAAGTAGGGATAAAGAAAGAAATTAAGAAAAAAATTAGGGACTCGCTGTACTCAGAGGAAAAAGGAGAAAAGAATAACAGAAAAATAAATAAATAAATAAATAAATAAATGCCAAGGGGCTACGGAGGAAGGATGGGAAAAGAGGGATAATGAGAAAGGGATCTCACCCTCCACAAGCGAACCAAGATCCAGTTAGTCTGAGCCCACGGCCGCTGCTCGTATGGCGCCAACAGGTTCCTCATCATAGCCACTCGCCTAAACAAAAGGTCAAAGGGTCGATTGTGAGCAAACAAAAACCATTAAACCTTTTTTTGTTTTTATTCATAACTCAAGTTGAATCAAACTTTTTTCATCATGTTTTTGAAAAATACACAAAAAATACTGCCTTGTATGATGAAAGGTATCAAATCATGTCCATTTTTCATATTTGAATGCTGTCTTACTCATATAGTCCGTCTTACCCCTACATATTACCCATAATTCTCTGCAAAATCAAGCGTGTACAAATTGCTGGACAAATCTCCACAACATGGCAACCTCAAATACTATGAAAATCCATCTCAACCCTCAGCACTGACTTTTCCAGCCGTATGAGGTTCTTCAGCAAACTCTTGCTGCACAATTTAATACAATTGAATTCAATTTCTTCTTCACTTGAACTAGGAGGCCTAAACCTGTTCCTATGCACAAACCCAGCTCCATGAAGATATGATTTAGATGGTTTAGAGAGAAAGATATCGTTCTAGAAAGCTCTGACCTCCACCCTATCAAACACTAATGGGATGAATTGGAACACTGAGTGCACCCCAGGCCTCCTCACCTCGCCTTGTATCTGAATGAAGCTCACTTAAAACATCTAGTGGAACATCTTCCCAGAAGAGTGGAGGATATTATAAGAGCAAATGGGGAGTAAATGTGGAAATGGGATGTTCAAAATGGATATACAAATCTTAGGGTCATCAACCTTATTTGATTTATTATCTCGGACCCCACGTGCATTTCTCGGCATGCCACGCTTCAAAACATTTCCCTAAATGCTATGTTAGCTTCTCACGTAGCGTTCATTTGAAATCCTCAGCAGGATAGCGTAGAAAGCCGCTAGCACCGTGTTAATGAGGGGGGCACCCCTGAGGCGACTATGTGTAATGTACTCACTGCTCCTCAGGGATCCTCTCCACAGCTCGGAGCGAATGCGGGTAGCACACGTAGCTGGCCAGAGCCTGCATCAGTGAATCCTTAATGTCTGCAGAAGAAAAAAAAGCAAAAACCATCATTAAAAACCTTCTCATTTCCACCTACGTGCACTCATTTCCCCTTTATTACCGCAATTAAACGTTCACCCCATGCTCAGGGGGTGTGAAGCGAGCTTTGAAATTAGAACACTCTTCAAAGGCCATGCACTACATGAGGAAATCAAGCTGAGAAGACGCCTCGCTAGGAACTAATATCCTGCTCGGGACGACAACAACAGGCTCGGAAGAAGAAAACAAAAATTACGTTTCGAATCCCATTATAAAAGGCTTTGCTGATTGACGTCCCACCAGGTTGCACTCCGGGAGTAAAAATGGACTCGAGTACGTGCTAGCTTAAAGAAACACAGGAAATTAAATCTACAACTTCGATAGCGGCCATTCAAGGAGCCGAGTATAAAAGCTGGACGGTATCTTATTCCGCATCTATTAACATTCGTATCTGATCACGTGCGACCGCAGCGTGCCAGATAGCTTCAGAGATCAATTTTCTTTCCATATTGATAAACCCCAAGCTCGCTGATGCTTGTTTATTACGCGCGAAAATGAGAAAAGAGTTCGGCTACTGATAGATGCTGATATACTGTAACAGTGGAGAAGTAACCGCGTGCAGGCTGACGAGTTAGTGAGGAAGAAAATAAATTACTAAGCAAACACACTATGTGGTCTTCAACCCCCCACAATCGCTTCCCTTCACGTGTGGAGATTTGTGGAGACTCGTTCGGCCACAAGGGTGTTACTAAAGTCGGGTACTGATACTGAAACCTGGAGTGCAATCAAGGTTCTAATTCATCCCAAAGATGTTGAATAAGTCTAAAATCGGCGCTCTATAGCAGGCCGCACAAGATCTTCTAACCAATGTAACGCATATCTTTATGGATCTGGATTTGTGCATAAAGGAATTCTCATGTTGGAAAAGTTCTGGGTGTCCTAAGTAAAGTGTAAAGTGAAACATTGTTTTATACCACATCCATAGACGTCCTATACAATTGTGGGCTTCCAACTTTATGTAACAGTCTGGGGAAGAACCACATACGGCTGGAAATGTCCCAATATTTTTTCCATATAGTGTTCCATACAGGTTCTCTTAGAGCTAAGGGTTTCAGATGGGCTTTTTGCCATTTGGGGGTTTTTTTTGAAAGTGAAGGGTTTTACAGATTCTACATTGAGTCACTGTTATTGTTTTTTTTTTATTGTTGTGTTGGTACAATTCTTTAAATGTAAAGAACAAAAATAGTCTGGAGCAGCTTGTTAACCAGGGAAGTAAAATTATAGGGAGGAAGCAGATGACTATGGCCCAGTAATTCCATAGACAGGTTTTGGGTGAAGTCCAGAGCAATTTGTTACATCATTCCCACCCTATGTATCATTTCACCTCCTCCCTTCTGGCATGCAATCAAACTCCTAGTGGTAACAAAAAAAAAAAAGTTTTAGACATTCATTTATTTCAGCTATAAAGTTTTGAAATTTAAGGTAAATATTTTTTGGGAGAAATTGTGTGTTTGAATTATGTGTTTAAATTGTCTTATGTCTTGTGATATTCTTGTAGCTGCAACCAAATTGCCTTTGGAAATTAAATAAAGATGAACTGAACTGAAGGACAAATTGAATGAAATGAAATACTGTGATTTTAGTTGCCTTTCGTTTTTTAGGTGGAAGAATCACAGGTGGGTGAAAAGGGCACATGTCCTAACACCATTCTAACTAGTCTATGAAGTTATGTAGTTCCGGTCATATGTAGATCTTTTCCAAATTGTTACCACAAAGCTGGAGGCACACAATTGTATAAGACGATTTTGGATGCGGTATAATAAAATTGTGCATTCACTTATACTTGGAAACCCAAACCTGCTCCAGCATAGCTCCATGAAGATAGGTTTTACATGGTTTGGAGTGGAAGATCTTGAGTGGCCTGTTATAGAGCTCTGATCTGAACCAGACTTAACATCTTAATAATAACATTAGTTTCATTTCAACCAAATTTGTCCAATAACATAAGCAATATTAAAAACGGTAGTGGTGGTATCTCGTTGTTTGAGGCATTAGACTTTGAGGCATAGGTCATGAATTCAAATCTGAGCACCACCAAGCTACCAAGGCTGGGCCCTTTAGCAAGGCCCTTAACCGCCATCTGCTCAGTTGTAAGTCGTTCTGTATAGGAGCGTCTACCAAATGCTGTAAATATACCTCAATGAAATTCCACCCACATTTTGACGTTTGACTTTTGGCAAATGTGAGCTAGCAGCTAGCTAGTTGGCTCGGTAGCTATTTTAGCTATTTTCTCACTAACAGCAATTCGGCTTCTAAAATAAAATAAAAAATTATAATATATTTGCATATTCAAATCTACATTCACTACCAAGGCAACGCTGTAAATCAAAAGGCTATTAAGTATTGAAACTCTATATTGATTAGAAACACTTAAACATCACATATACCTACAATAAATACCGCAAATACCGATCACATATACCTACATTAAATCTGGTGGGTGGCCTCATCTGGCTACAGCAACCTGTTATAATAACCTCCACTATTATAGTTATTATAGTATTATAGTTTTACTATTATAAATTATATACTATTATACTATTATACTATAAACTGTTATACTATTACTAGTTTTACTATTTACTATTATACTATTATATATTATACTATTATATTATACGCCACTAATATAGTTCTTATAGTTCTCTCTTTTGCACATTGTACTGAATAACATATAATACAGTAGGTTTACTCGTCGGTGCTATTTTGTGTTTTGTGTATCTGTCCCACACTGTCTTGTGTTGTCTGTTTGCACTGTCTTTGTCTTGTACTGTTTGCACATGATGCACTTTATGTGGTGAGGACACCTACTTCAGTCCTTGCTCTGTGTTCTGTTATGTAGCTCTGTGTTCTGTTATGTAGCTCTATGTTCTATTATGTAGCTTTATGTTGTGTGGTGTAGCTCTGTGTTCTGTTATGTAGCTCTATGTTGTGTGATGTAGCT
>JAAIIK010021350.1:0-31963 GCA_014706435.1 Silurus glanis
GCTTTGCAATGGCAGGGCTAGAACCCACAACCTTGTGGGGAGCTGTTGAATGAAAGCCAGGGATAAACACAAGTCAAGAAGCTTTTTATTATTTCAACTATATATAGCTGACGCAGTACACAGTGTAATGAAACAACGTTCATCCTGATCCCTGGTGCTACATAAAGCAAACCTGACAAACAGTCAGGGATGAACTCAAGTCACCAGAGTATTAGAGTTGAGTGATCATTAAAGTGTTTTGTTTTTTTATTAATTATAACTATATTGCGTGATTTTTATACAGAGTTTATAGCAAAATGTGTAATGTCTTAGAAGCGAATGTAAATGTGCAAAAATCGTAGGAACACTATCTATAGCAAATAGTGTGAGTAATAATTCTTCTAAGTAAAATATATTTAAAAGAGCAATAACAAAAAAATAGCACTGTTTGCACTATTTGCTGTAGATGGCAGTGTTACTGTTTTTGTACGAACGAATGACATGCAACATTTCACCAGATCACCTGTGTGAATCTGTTTACTATACATTAAAAATAAATAAATACATTATTATTATTATTATTATTATTATTATTATTAATAATAATAATAATAATAATAATAATAATAATAATAATAATAATAATAATATACAAGGTGGTGTATAACTATCATTATATCATTGGATTAGACGCATGTGAGGATGCATGAGATCGCAGTATGTAATTGTAAAAAAAAAAAAAAAAAAGAAAAGAAACCTGTAAGCCCCGTTAACCAATCTTTTAATATGAAAATGTTAAACAAATAGCAAATTGCATCTGTTTTGTTTGCCGTTCGTAAATCTACATTTGTAAATATAGAATTTACCCAAAATAAAAATACATGTATAATGTATATATTATGTATATATTATGGGTGCTTTATCTAATTGTATGTATATTATTAGTGAAACCATACTCAACATAGAGCATGAAGACAAAATATTATTGAAAATGTATTAAAGTAATTATGGTGTTTTAAATTATGTTAATCATCAGGACACCAAACGGAACTTTTGCTATGTTTCCACGGTTTTAATTGCCGGATATTGCTTCATGGCGGATTTTGGTTCTTGATTTGAGACTTGGCGCATCAGTGAAACAAATGTTTAGTGATTAAAAGTCTAGAAATGTCGATCAATTATTTAGAAGAAATAAATCAGACCCTTTGCAACAACACATGAAAATTAGCTCAGGTGCCTCTGGACTCTTCCAAGAGCTGGTCACCCCGTCACACTTAGCATTTGGGGAAGAAGGACCTTAGAAAGAGATGTGACTGTCTGGTCTCCATCACTGCAGCTCTGATTGAACCCTGTTGATAATCTTGGAGAGACATGAAAGACCCAATCCATCCTGACCCATCTTGATTCTTGATTCTGCCCATGATGAATGGCTGAATATCCCGCAGTATAGGTGTGCCAAGTTTGTTGTGTCATACCCAAAAAGACTAAAGGCTATAATTGCTTAACTTAAATACTGATTGAAGGGTCTGAATACTTATGTACATGATATTTAAGTTATTGTTATTTAAAAAAAAATACTAACATTTCTATAATTCTGTTGTTACTTTATCATCATGGGGTGTATGTATGAGTATAGATTAATGAGATGTAGTTGTAGTTTCAGGCTGCAACATAAAAAGTGATGGTTGTCTGAATATTTTCCAAATGCACTGTATGTATATATAAGTGAATTAGCTGGCAAAATATAATCTTTTTGTCAGCTCCTCACAAGACATCAGACATTGTTACAGCCACATAATTTTATTTGCTAATTTGTTAAGTCGACTGTAGCATTTAGGAAGGTGTTAACCACATTATATAAAGAATTCAAATAAAAATGGGGAAATATTTTTGCTTGGGTTGTCATTAATAGAGAATTGAGCCATCATATTATGAATACACAAATACTGTATACCCATGTCTGTGGTCTTCCACTGAGAAGGACACGAGTGTCAAACTACAAAAGTTACCTACCTCATCAGTGGAGTTACCATATCTCATTCAACATATCTTATTTTACTAAAAATTAAATCAATTTCATGTCATGCCACAAAGCTGTAAGTGCACAGTTCTCCAGAATGTCTTTGTTTTCTGTAGCATTAAGATTTCTGTTCACTCTACTTAACACTGCCACTGTGCTCAACTATTCATAAAGGTGTGGTTCACAGTCAGAAATCTATTGGGAAGCCATCCCAGAAGTGTGCATTTTATTGCATTCTATTGTATATTGTATATTTATTGTTAGTGTTTATTGTATAGTGTGTGTGTGTGTGTGTGTGTGTGTGTGTGTGTGTGTGTGTGCTAAGAAAGTGTGTTGCATTGCGTGCCACAGTGAATAGTGTCTTTCTCATAATCATTTTTACAATATCATGTGACTACACAGTGGCAAGTTGTTTGACGTTTTTGTTCACCTAGTTATTTGCCTATGGCTGTAGAATAAAATAGCACTGTGGGGGTAAGTGTCCCTATGTCCATTTGCATCAGTCCTGCCAACATGTCAAACTCCTCGGTTTGTTGTGCTTTTCAGTCCCAAATCTTACACCAATTCCTCCCCCCTATACTTTATATAGAATTCATTTTTGGCCTCACAGGGAATGTTTTGGCCCTCAGCATGTTTGCTCTCCATATGGAGAGCTGGAAGCCAAACTCTATCTATCTGGCACATCTGGCTGTGGCTGATTCAATGGTATTGTTCTGCCTGCTATTCAGAGCCGACTACTACCGCAGGGGCCAGGACTGGATCTTTGGAGATGCTTTTTGCCGCATCCTGCTCTTCCTACTTGCAGCTAACAGGGCTGCTGGAATCTTTTTCCTCACTGCTGTGGCTGTAGACCGCTACCTGAAGATTGTGTACCCACTACATCGCATAAATCGGATGAAGCTGAGCTATGCCATGTGGGTTTCTGCAGGCCTCTGGGCGATGATTATAGTTATGACGACATACTTGCTGGGCTCTCCGCACTTTTTCATGGTGGGCAGCCGCATCCAGTGTGAGAGCTTTAACATATGCTTGGACAACAGTCCGCTGTCAGTCTGGCACAATTCCTTCTATTTAATCCAGTTCTGTGTGCCAGGTGGAATCATCATCTTTTGCACTGCCTGCATTACATGGCAACTGAAAACCAAGACAATGGACACCACAGGCAAGATCAAGAGAGCCGTCCAGTTCATTTTTGTTGTCGCCATGGTTTTCCTCATCTGCTTCTTTCCAAGCACTGCCTCACGTGTCGCTGTTTGGGTCCTGAAGGCCTGGTACCAAGAGTGTTCACACTTCAGTGATGCAAATCTGGCTTTTTATACTTCAGTCTGCTTTACTTATTTCAACAGTGTGCTCAACCCACTGGTTTATTACTTTTCCACGCCAGCATTCAGTGGGATCATACAGAAATTTTTCAGGAGACTCACAGGGCAAAAAGAAGAAGCGGATTTAGGGAAAAGCAGTGTGTCTACAGTAACAAGTGAATAAAATAGATCTTTTGTACTTTGCAAGGGCATCTGCTAAATTTCATAAATGTAAATGTAAATGTAGATCTTGGCAAAATATGTAAAAAATGTTGTTACCTGATAAGTGCATATTGTTCTAGTGATGAATGAAATTATGATATATGGCAGCTTTTCATAGTTAAGTTTGCCTAAAGAGAAAAATGCTTAATAACCTTAAGGCTTCTAGTACTGTACTGTTAAAGAGCGGAACAATTGTTAAAAACATTTTGAAACGCTACATTAGTGGTACAATGAAATACTGCATGATACCAGCATCATGTAACATCTGAATTCATATTGATTTACAAAATTGTCAGACTTTATGCCAAGCTTAGAATCAATGAAACAGTTTCAAAATCTTGCCACCTATATCAATCTTAATGATAGTATAAATATTCTGTCAACTCAAATGTGCAGCAAATCTACAATATATTTGTACATGCCAATACACTTTGTTTCTTTAAGAGTTTTTGGATAATAAAACAAACAAACAAAAAAGTCTGAAAGACATAGGTTTATAATTATAATTATATATAATTATATATAATTAATATGTATAATTAACATTATAAATAATATAACAAAGAAAGTGTTTTCATATGTAATTGACAATTTACTGGTAAAGATCTTCTACTGTCTTATGAAATAGCCTTTAAAATATTAATGACTGCAGTCCCCTCCAGATGTGAAGCAAGTCTCTGGTTGGTAATCTGTGTGTGTCTGGTTGTGTGCGTTCTGGAAATAAAACATTGTTCATGGTGGAATATTTATTGGCCTCAGTACTATAAAAGATGAAACAGAAGTTAGTGTTTGATCGTATAGACCTAATATACTGATATTTTAAAATATATATCTTAATTGGAATTAAATAATGATTTGTTCTTTGGTAGTTATCGGAAAGCTATTAAAATGAATATTAAAACCTGACTACTCCAGATTTAATTTTGTGTATCGAATTAATTGAATTAATTGAATTGTACTATATCAGTTGGAAAACAGTGCACATTTTCCCCATGATTTTTACTAAAAATCATTCAATTTGGTTAATAAATATAAATATATATATATATATATATTTCAATTAAATTAAATTTTATTTGTATAACGCTTTTACAATGTATATTGCCTCAAAGTAGCTTTACACAGATAAAGCGGTAATAAAGTTATATAAAAGAATGTGTAAGTTTATTTAGTATAAGTTATTTCCTTATAATTGTTTTTTCCTGGTGAGAGCGCCAGTAACAACTGTGGCAAGGAAAAACTCCATGAGAATGTATGAGGAAGAAACCTTGAAAGGAACCAGACTCAAAAGGGAACCCATCCTCATCTGGGTGGCACCGAATTTCCATTCATTGCAGTTACATTGTAGAGGTGTGTAGTAATAGGTGCGTAAATAGGTGTAGTAATAGGTGCTTATAGGTCCTGAGCAACTGTATAGTTTGTTGATATTAATTACATTCTGAATCAGTCCTCAAAGTTCTTGAGTTGCTTAGTGGCTTAGGCTGTAGATGTTGAACAATTCCCAGCTGCACAGAGTGGTCTCATTTGAGAAAGACTCCATCCAGAGGTAGGGCATCAGGATGAACCAGGCAGATCCGAAAAGAAGGAAAGAAAAACTGGAACCTCATGAGCATGTTTACTTGACAAAGAGAAAGAGAGAGAGAGAGAGAGAGAGAGAGAGACTAAGAGCGAGAGAGAGAAGAGGGGTGACAGAAAGAGAGAAAATAAAGATTGTTAAGCATTCTCATTGTTTAAGTGTTTAAGGACACTATAGAGATGGTCCCCGAGTTACGATGATTCGACTTACGATTTTCCGATTTTCCGATGACGAGAGCGATACGACAAAATTGTACAAATAGAAAACATTTTGCGCAACAGGCAGCGGCGTACGATGTATGTTACGTTGGACGCGCAGCTGGGATGAGCGTATCTCTCACCCTGTGAGATGCCCCACTCTCGCTAGCAGTCGATGTAGTAAAATTGTCTCAGTTTTTATTTTTTCTGTTTCAAACAGTTTCAAACAGCAATTTTAATAATAAAGGCATGTCTTCCAAGCGCCAAGTATGTTTCCTGCTGGTAGTGAAAAAAAGAAGAGGAAAGCCATCAGTTTAGAAAATAAAATAAAAATTATATCTCAGGCTGTCACAGGCTGTCACTGTCACAACATCTTTGACTTACGATATTTTTGACTTACGATGGGGTCATCCTAACGTAGCTCCATTGTAAGTAGAAGTCTACATGTACAGTGTGATCAAGGTATAAGTTGGGACTCCATAGAGGAAGACCTAAGACATTAGATCTACTGACAATAGGCTTGACTAAATTAATGTGTTTTCAGTCTAGACTTGAACACTGAGACTGTGTCTGAGTCCCGAATACTAATTAGCAGACTGTTCCATAACTGTGGGGCTTTGTAAGAGAAAGCTCTGCCCCCTGCTGTAGTCTTCATTATTTTAGGTACCAACAAATAGACTGCACCTTTTGATCTTAATAGGTGTGCTGGATAATAATTTATCAAAAGTTCGCTCAAATACTGTGGCATGAGACCATTCAGTGCTTTATACGTCAGTAGTAGTATTTTGTAATCAAGCACTCAGCACAGTCGCTCAGCCTCGCCTTCCTACTAATCACCTACACCTGTCTCCAGTCTACACTCCCCTTTATAAGGCCCCCTTTCCCACTCGCTCACTGTCCAAGCTACAGTTTGCACTAGAGATCATTCCTGGACTTCCTATGCTACGGATTCTACCTGTTTTCTGGTGTTTCTGCTGAAGCTCCTGTCTCGTGTACTAAGGAAAATAAAGCTTATTGACTGTATTCTGGTTTCCGACTCTTGATCCTAGCGTGACAAATACCATGTTTACATATAATTTCACCTAGAGGCAGAATATATAAAGAGAAAAGTATCGGGCCTAAGACAGATTCTTGTGGAACACCAAACTTTACCTCAGAGAGAGTAAAGAAATTACCATTTACATTTACAAACTGATAGCGATCAGTCAAATAAGACCTAAGCAAGGAAAGAGCTGTTCCCTTTATTCCAACAACGTTTTCTAGTCTAGCAAGTAGAATGTTATGATCAATGGTGTCAAAAGCTGCACTAAGATCAAGCAACACAAGCAAGAAGACACAGCCCTGATCAGAGGCCAATAGCAGGTCATTTACCACTTTAACCAGTGCTGTCTCTGTGCTATAATAAGACCTAAATCCTGACTGATACATTTTATAAATGCTATTCCTAAGTAGGTGTGAGCATAACTACTGTGCTAAACCTTTTTTAGAATCTTGGAGATAAAGGGGAGGTTTGATAATGGCTTATATTTGGACAGTTGACAAGGGTTAAATTCAGCTTTTGTAACTAGGGGGTTATTAACTGCCACCTTGAAAAATTTAGGTACATAACCAATGCTGATGGAAGAGTTTATTATATTTAGAATAGGTTAAATTAATTCTGGAATTATCTGTTTGAAGAAGCAGGTAGGTAAAGGATCTACAATACAAATTGATGATTTTGATGTGGAAATAAATGAATTCATTTTCTTGAATGGGAATAAAACTTTGTAATTGATGATCTGTTATAATTATAGTATTTAAAGTATAGTACTTCTATGCTATTTGAAATACTGACAATTTGATTTGACGCCATTTACGTTCAAATTTCTGAGTTTTGAGTACGATTAAAAGTATGATTTTTTTTTCATGATCATTATAGCATGGTGCTATTTTTTCACTTTGAATAAATAAGATATCAAATACGAATAGTTCATTTTGAAGATCAGACTTAAAACGTGCCTTTTCAAACCCAGACATGACCCTGAATGAAAGCTCATACCAAAACTTCACCTTCAATATGTCAGCTCCTCACAGTACATCAAACATTACTTCTAACCCAATAATTTCCTTTGCTAATTAGGTTAGTAGACCGTAGCATTAAGAAAGGTACAGACCACACTATATGATGAATAATTCAAATAAAAATGTGGAAATATTAAGGCTTGAGTTGTCACTTATAAGCAGTGGAGCCATTCAATTATACTGTAAGTTTGCAGACATGCCCATATATCATTGTATAAGATGTGTCAAACTGTAAAGTTATTCTACCTCATTATCAGAATTATGGACAGGGACTATGTTTCACACAGCCCATTGCACTGTCACGTCACATCATTTGGCTTTTCATACCTTGAGTATTCTCACGGTTCTCTGTCTTGCTTTATTTTGTATATTTCCACAACAAATAAAATGTATCTGCACTTACATCAGCTTCCCACTCACAGTCAAATCAAGTAAACTCAACTGAATAATACTGAATGTCTATTAATTATAGTTCCATCATCGTTGATGTTATCTGTAAAAACTGTTTACTAATGGACTATTGAAAGCAAAACTGTTCATGACAATTGCATTCCTAACCAACTGTGCAAATCCATCTTCATAGTTTTTTTAGTTTAACCCTCAACAGTTACCTCATGAATCTTAAGGCTGGTTATGTAGAGGCATCCTTAGCTGCAACGAGTAGTCTCAGATTGAAGAGAACTCCATCTAGAGGCAAGACATCAGGATGAATTAGGCAGGTTTGGAAAGAAGTCACAGGATGACTAGTGCCTTAGGAGCATATGCAAATTGACAGAGAGAGAGAAAGAGAGGAGTGGGAGAACAGGGAGTGAAAGAAACATGGTTTATTATATAGTGGCGTGAAAAAGTGTTTGCCCCCTTCCTGATTTATAATTTTTTTGCATGTTTGTCACACAATGTTTTAGATCATCAAAGTATTTTAAATATTAGTAAACGATAACACAAGTGAACACAACATGCAGTTTTTAAATGAGGGTTTTTATATTGAGGGTAAACAAAATCCACTACATGGCCCTGTGTGAAAAATGTTTGCCCCTAAACCTAATAACTGGTTGGGCCACCCTTTGGCAGCAACAATTGCAACAAGCGTTTTCGATAACTTGCTATGAGTCTGTTACAGCACTGTGGCGTAATTTTGGTCCACTCATCTATGCAGAATTGTTGTAATTCAGCCACATTGGATGGTTTTCGAGCATGAACCGCCTTTTTAAGGTCATGTCACAGCAGCTCAATAGGATTCAGGTCAGGACTTTGACTAGGCCACCCCAAAGTCTTCATTTTGGTTTTCTTCAGCCATTTAGAGGTGGACTTGCTGGGGTGTTTTTGATCATTGTCCTGTGGCAGAACCCAAGTTCACTTCAGCTCGAGGTCCCGAACAGATGGCCGGACATTCTCCTTCAGGACTTTTTGGTAAACAGCAGAATTCATGGTTCCATTTATGACAGCATGTCTTTCAGGTCCTGAAGCAGCAACAGTGCCCCAGACCATCACACTACCACCACCATATTTTACTGTTGGTATTATGTTCTTCTTCTGAAATGTGGTGTTACTTTTACACCAGACGTAATGGGACACACACCTTCCAAAAAGTTTAACTTTAGTCTCGTCAGTCCACAGAGTATTTACCCAAAAGTCTTGGTGATCATCAAGATATTTTCTGGTAAAATTGAGACGAGCCTTTATGTTTTTTTTGCTCAGCAGTGGTTTGGAGGTCTGCATGGCAGAGTATATCGTCAGAAAATATCTTGATGATCACCAAGACTTTTGGGTAAATACTCTGTGGACTGACGAGACTAAAGTTAAACTTTTTGGAAGGTGTGTTGTTGTGGGGTCTTTTGTGACCTCTTGGATGAGTCGTCGCTGTGCTCTTGGGGTTATTTTGGTCGGCCGGCCACTCCTGGGAAGGTTCTCCACTGTTCCATTTTTTTGCTATTTGTGAATAATGGCTCTCACTGTGGTTCACTGGAGTCCCAAATCTTTAGAAATGGCTTTATAACCTTTTCCTGAATAATTTCTTTCTTTCTCATTAGTTTCTGAATTCCTTTTTGGATTTTTGCATGATGTCAAGCTTTTGAGGATCTTTTGGTCTACTTCACTTTGTCAGGCAGGTCTTATTTAAGAGATGTCTTGATTGTGAACTGGTGTGGCCTGGGTGTGGCTAGAGAAATTGAACTCAAGTGTGATAAACCAGTTTTAACAGGGTAATCTTCTTAATCTTAATCTTTTACTTATATTTAAATTAGTTTGATGATCTGAAACATTAGATTGTGACAAACATGCAAAAAATAAGAAATCAAGACACAAACACTTTTTCACACCACTGTATATGAACAGGAAGTGGATGCAAGAGCAGATAATTAGGAATTACTGTTCAAAAACACTAATAGGAGAAGTGCACAGTTTGGAAATGGTTTTCTACAGTTTTTTCAGTTTCCTTCCAGGATTAAATAAAATATTAAGTATAAGAAGTTGATTTTGAAGATTAGACTGCAGATTTGACTTTTCCAAACCAAATCAAGTTCTTAATGAATATGCACATTTACCCAGATCTGTGGTCTTCTATTAGATAAAATATGAGTCTCAAACTACAGTCTGGAGGACTAAGATACTACAAAGATCAGCTACCTTGTCCAACACATCTTATTTACAGTTTCTGTTTTTAGCTGGTGAATTGATTTTTAAGTCATGTATTATTGATGTTAATTGTAATGTAAGTAAACACTAGTACATGCAAAGCAACTGAAGCAATGTAAATTAAGATCTACAGCTAAATATAATTTGCAACATGTGTCAGTGGTTAGGCTTCAAGATGTCTGTGTGGTTATTATCAATTAGAAATGAAAAAAAAATACACATAAAATACGACTGTGACAAATTTAAAACTAGATATTTCTGTATGAATAGGTGGCAAGGTAAAAGTATATAATATATATTGTTTATATTTATCTCCTGTGCTCCTGCAGTTACATAAGCATTTATCTATTTATTTCCTGAATCTCTTCTGGAATGTGCTCCCACTGTTTTGGTTGAACACTTGGATCTCTTTGGGCAAAGACATGGTTTTTCTTTTTCTTTTTTTTCAGATGAGATTTAATAAATAAATAGAAAATGTGTATATTTTTAATATAAGTTTGATATAAGTGCTTTATTTTCACATTAATTCAATGTGCATTCACTATGTTTCACTAATGGTACTTTAAATCAAGTTGCATTCCACAGGGTGCTGTGTCTTTGCCATTTATAAAGTATAATAGGGGTGGTGGGTGGCATGAAGTTGGACATTTTCATCACCAACATATTTGCCTATGGCATCTACGTATTTGCCTATTATGTAGAATAAAACAGCAGGGTAGAAAAAAAACAGTTCCATTTTGTATCAGTTCTTCCAATATGTGGAACTCCTCGATTTGTTGTGCTTTTGAGTCCCCTGTTTTAGACAAAGTCCTACCCCCGATACTTATCATGGAGTTCATTTTTGGCCTCACAGGGAATATTCTGGCCATCTGTGTGTTCTTATTCTATGTGGAGACCTGGAAGCCGAACTATATCTACCTGGCAAACCTGGCTGTGGCTGACTCAGTGGTGCTCTTCTTAATGCCATTCAGAGCCGACTACTACATCAGAGGCCAGGACTGGATTTTCGGAGATGCCTTTTGCCGTATCCTGCTTTTCCTCGTGGCAACCAACAGGACCGCCAGCATCTTCTTTCTCACCGCTGTGGCTGTGGACCGCTACTTGAAGATTGTACATCCACTACATCGTATAAATCGGTTGAACCTGAAGTACACGATGTGGGTCTCTGCAGGCCTATGGGCAATGGATTTAATAATGACAACTCAGTTGTTAGCCTCGCCACACTTTTTCAAGGTCGGGAGTCACACCCAGTGTGAGAGTTTTAACATATGCCTTGGCAATAGCCCACTGTCAATCTGGTACAATGCTTTCTATGTGATTCAGTTCTGTGTGCCAGGTGGTATCATCATCTTTTGCACTGCCTGCATTACATGGCAGCTAAAAACCAAGACGATGGACACTACAGGCAAGGTCAAGAAGGCTGTTCAGTTCATTTTTGTTGTTGCCATGGTCTTCCTCGTCTGTTTCTTTCCAAGCACTGCCTCACGCGTTGCTGTATGGGTCCTAAATGCCTGGTACAATGAGTGTTCATACTTCAGTGAGGCAAATTTGGCATTTTACATATCAGTTTGCTTTACCTATTTTAACAGTACGCTAAATCCTCTGGTTTACTACTTTTCCACTCCTGCATTCAGAGGTATCATACAGAGAGTTTTGAGAAGACTTACACAACAAAAAAAAGACATAGCATGATGAACATCAATGTGGCTACAGTAACAATTTAAGCAAAAAACAGTGCTGTTATTACAGAATAATAAATGTACTATATAAATGAGGTAATATTCCTGTAAGAAATCTATAGCCAACAGTTTCAACATTGTACTATTATTTAGCATTTTTCTAGCAATACAACACAGGTGGTTGTAGCACTAACTCTGTAAAATACTGCACTTAATACTATAAATGAACACTGGGCATTATTATTTCAGCATTATATGACATCTGGACTCATAGTGACTTGCAAAGTGTCTCATCGCATCAGTGAGACAGTTTGCATATTTGTCATGTAATCTTTCCAGGGGAAATTCAAAAATATTCAAAAATAAGACGTTCATTTACATTTTAAAGGTGGTATTGAATTAAGAGAAAGCTAAAGTAAGCCCCTCAACCACACACCTGTGATGACATCAAGTGAAAACATAGAATTTTTGCTTTATAGAACAATTCAAACAGTGTGGCTGGTTAAAATAATTCTGATGGTATAGCAATTGTAATTATTTAGTTATTTCATCTTCAGTGTTTAGGTGTAATGTTTCTTTAATTAATCCTGTTTTAAATGTATTATATAAGATCAATAAAATGTGTATATTTGTGCTGCATAGACTAATGCTCTTTGTTTTTAATTGTATCATATTTATTTAGCATTGTTATTAAATTCATAATGTTGTGCATTAGCTATAGCATGTTTTCTAATGAAAAATATATTTGATAAAAAAAAATCTAAGTTGAATTGAACATTACAGCATATAATAATGCATATATTATACAGTATTGTAAACAGCAAACTGCAGACTGCATTGGACTGTGCTACATTGGTACCAAAGTGGCAATGGGTACACGCACAGAATATTGAACATTTTTGAGCAGCAGCGTTGTCTGACTAATTATTGTGTTGCCTGAGATAACATGCTTTGGCAAAAATGGGATGAAGCTTCATTATAAGAAATTCCTTTGTTAATAGGGTAGGGGTGCAGGGGCAGGAAAACAGAACAAATTAGGGCAGGGAAACTAATGTCATTTAAACTGGATATTAATACTTTTTGCTGTCATCTTTGATGATTTTTGTAAATGTAGGCAAAAATTAATATATAAGATAAATAATTAAATAAAGAACACAGTGAGGGATTGAATGCATGGACATGATGTCACTATTTTTTCTGCAGAATGTTGGTGTCATAAGGATTGTTACACCACAGGAAACTTGTATATGGATTTAGCTTTTTTAGTTTTTTTATATACATTTTTTTAAGCCTGACAATGTTCTGACAATTGTCATTCTCCCAAAGAGTACCAGTAATTATGGAGTTGGCATACTACTCAGCACATTTCTACACCCATGGTTTCCATGGCAGCCTCTGTAAAGCACCACCCCCACTGTGTCTATGGGGTGGCCTTAATAAATCCAACCGATCTGTTTTCTGATATTCTACTGGTGGTGCATTACCTTTACTAAACTTCTACAATCTACATAAAACACACACGCAAAGTAGATAGACAAGTGCTCTGATCGGTGCGTTGACCATTCGCCCATCCTCAAGTGAGTTTGTGATTTAATGATTCTTTTCTTTTCTTTTTTTATTGTTAAATGCTTTCTGGGATTACTCTGCACATTTTCAACAATGGTGATGTATAAAAGTCTACACATTGTAGATATATTTCATTTCAACAATCATCAAATGTGTACACATCAAAGTGTAATTTATCATTTATATAATTCATGTTCTGCTAATAGATTGGTTATACAGTAGTCAAGCAAAACAGAAAGGCTTAAAAGATACTTCCAGCTAAATGCTGATTTGTGTGTAAATGAGTGTGTGTGTGTGTGTGTGTGTGTGTGTGTGTGTGTGAGATGATGGAGGTAGATACAACATTGCATAGATAAGGCTCACATGTGGTTTTTTTGTACTTGCAATGTTTGCAAAAAAAAAAAATGAACACACTAAAAAAAATAGCTCTTTTGCAGCCTCAAGTAATTCTTGCATGTAAGCATGTGTGCTTGTGTGCACTGTATGCAAAGGCCTAGTTTTTCATCTATGTCACATACATGCTGCCCTTTTTCTTTTACCACAAAACGTGGCCTTTGCCTGATTTTAAATGTGCGCTCGCACTAGTTCTCATTTATGAAGGCGTTGCAAAAAAAAAGAAAACACAGCAAATGTCAACGTCAGCGCCTTTATCACTGCATCAATGACTAATGTTACAGAAAGGTAAGTTATGTTGTGGTTAACTTTCTATGAGTCTTAGTTAATCTTTGTCACAATTTAATCAGGTATCATTGACACTTTCAGGATTTGTTAATGTATAAGTTTCTTTTTTTATTTGATAAAAGGAGCATTTGTAGCTTATTCACAGGTTTCATGCTGGCCTTAAGCAGAAAATTATGACTTTTAAAGTGCCACTTGTTAGTATTAAGATGGGCCTCATACTAGTTCTCTAAACACACAATCCTATGTTTGTTCAGTGTCTATAGAATCTTTATGATGCGAGTATGTAAGGTATACGGAATGTCTTTGTCTGGACTCACACATTGCTGATTACTGTGTCTTCTTACCAAATCAGGAACTGATTGAACTAACTGTTTCAGCTGAGGTTTTTTCCAGTGTGTATACAGTATATACTTGTCTGTTAATTACATTAAACTGAAGAAAAATGTATGTGCCATTCTGTGTGCTGCCACGGGCATCGTAGATCGCATGGGAAACCTCTTCAATAATACATTTTTTTGTTCGGGCATGATAAAAATCTAACAGCACTCAAGTGGGCAAAATGTTTTAGAACTACATGGGACCTGCTTTTAAAGTAAATTTGAGACAGCTGGGATGTTCAGGATTTTCTAAAAATGTTCACTTTTATCTCCCACACTGGTGTTCATGTAACTGAATTCATAATTTAGTTTAAACATTCAAAAAGGCATAAACATTTTTAACATGTGATTCTTCATGATGTCTTGTCATAAACAAGATAAATAAGTTTTTCCTGTACTAATATTTTCAAGATTCAGCATTAATTTACTTTTATTAATTTAATAATTAATTGAATTGAATTTTTATTATCTTTACCTCTAGAATTACTGCTAAAATTACCTTGGACCTTATTTCAGATTAATATCAAGCACTGTATTTTAAAATGTACATGAATGTTTTTGAATATGTGCTTTCACACTATGTGTTGCTCATTTTGCTCATATGGCACCTGGCCACAGACAGCTGGTCATCATCTCTCATTGATTTTCTGCTGCACCAATCTTACACATCAGTTGTTTTTGTAGACAAAAATACTGTTTAGAAGCTTATTTTGTACTCAGACACTCAGAAAGCCGCTCATGTACTGGCACAGTGTAACATTAGTCTACAGCTCAGTGATGTAGCATTCATATAAACCTAATTTTTATGATAAAAGTGCAGGCTGGGTGACCATCCTAATCCCACCTCATTCCGTTAAAACAACCAATCACACATATTGTATCTATTGTAAGGATGAAATTCCAAATCCACACAAATTGGGTTAGTTTTAAGAGTCTTAATTTTAGAGTTTATAATTATATTTGGTCTGCCCATGTATATCAGTATATCTGAAGTAGTCTTAGACTAGTTTTGCAGTTTGTTGTAATTGAGGCTGGAACTTACTGATATCTTAAACGATGCCCTGTGTAATATTTTGGGTTTCTTTACAGCTCTCACAGCCATATGGCTCATCAAGGTCAATATCAGATATCACTTAACTGTCCTGAGGAAAATGATGAGACAATGAGTGAGGAATTCCAGTCTGGACTTCTCCTGGCCTCAAAGGCCTCTACTGATCAATCCCTTGCCCTAAGCAGGGTGGTGAAAGGACAAACATTTAGCTACAATCACAACCCTGTACGGCCCAGTCCTACCCAGTCCTGTGTAAAATTAATCCAAAATGATAAATTAAAAGGACCAGGCCAGCAGGTGTTGTACCCCAACCAGGCTGATAATGACAGAAGAAGAGATCATGGCTGGCACTTCCCTGCTTACAGCAGATGTCTTGGCGCAGGCCAAACAAGCAGTCTACCATCATACTTGCCTTCTTCTGAGGACCAGACTTACCTGGGGGCTGGCTGCATTTTTCCCAGTTGGCATCACTCCCATCAAGGTACACACAGCCTCAGCCTTAACAGTCTGGATCAGCCTGGATCTCTGCATACTTTTCTCACAACTGGATCTTCTGTACACACCAAGCAGGTGATGCCATTCCCAAGCTTTCACTGTGGGTACCATGGTCCAGTTCCATTGCATGTAGATCCTCAGGAACACCTGATCCCCAGGTCTGAATATGAACAAGGTCGCAAAGGTATCTAAATACAGCCTGTCAAAACCCACCCGGACTGGCAACAAGTGTAAACAGATAAATTGTAACAAATATTAATATTTCACTGCAAGCTATGCATTCTGTCCTGACTTTTTTTTTTATCCCACAGATACTAAGCAATTAGGACAAAAACATAGCACTAAAAAGTGAGTATCTGAATCACCTTTGACAATACTACAGTACAAAAATAAAGGGATTAACCCCTATATATATATATATATATATATATATATATATATATATATATATATATACATACAAACATAATAGTCAAATTAATATATATATATATACATACATACATACAGGGGTGGGCAGTATTTTTGATATATGTATATATGTATTTCAAATACGTATTACAAATATAAAATAGGATTTTGACATTTGTACTAGATAGGGTTGGTGAAAATGGCTTCAAATTTTGTATAAGTTTGTTTAAGGTTTTGTATTTTTTAATTATTCTAAAATACTTTGTAAGTTCTACATGATGACTAAAATACATAAAAATTAGGCCTCTGATTGGTGCCTACACAGTAGTTTACCCAGACTTGTTGAGATCAGAACAGAAAATGTATCCATACAGATGTATCCATACAGGAAGAAAGGCTGCCAGCTTCCAAATAGGTGTTTAATGACTGATAAATAAATATTTCATTGCCAAATACTGTACCCTAATTGGAGTAGCTGTTCAGTAGGATCATGATTTTGCATACCATTGCAAGAATGACTGCCTGACACATAATTATATTTATGAGTAACAATTAAATGATTAATTAGCCCTTCGTTACCAAACACCAAGTAACTAAATTAGGATACAATTATGAGTCATTCGCCAACTGTTAAACATTAAACTGTTGGTTACTTTAAAACTAACCTTCATCTGAGAGATCATAGGCATTATGTATGTGAATATTTGATTTGTTAACTGGTTGCATATGTCGGATTTATTGCAAGACTCAGCTAGAGAGAAACTGTTGCTATCAAGGACAGATCAAATAGGCCACAAACAGATGGTTTGCAAAGAAATTTCATGCTCCCTTGTAAAAGTATTTTGTAGTATTTTTAATATAGAAAAATACAGTAGTTTATTGTGATACATGGTGTGCCTGCTGTATTGTGTAGTTTATTTTGATCCACTTAAAGTTAAGGTATTTGGTATTTTATTTTAAAATACATTTTGATGTATCTTTGCCCATGTATCTTTGATGTAATCTGTTATATTTAACCACTTATATTTATATCTGATTGGGGGTTTCTTCTCCACAGTGGTGCTGTTTCCAGCAGACCTGAGCAAAAAAGTCCCTGCAGCATAAAGCTTTCTCAGGAACAGAGTGAGCACTCTTAACTAATTCATTCTCTTGCAGAAATCATGGACACTCATTTGTGGCCATGCTCTACAACATAATGATTAATGTTAAAGAAATTCCAAGCATACTTTCTCTGTGAGGCTTCCTGTAAAAATCTTTGTGGAATCAATGTTAAAAACAGAGACCAATGTGAACATGATTTGGTTTTCTCTGATTGTGCTCTGACCTGGTTTTTATCATATCTACAGTATTGATCATTCCATATAGCTAAGACAATTTTCATTTCATTACATCAGCTTCACTACAGAAGTTCATCTGGGTTCTTAGTCTATTTGTGTTCTTTTATACACTAAATTCAATGACAGAGTTTCTCATATCACTATTATGCTGATTAAATATAAACTACATATAGTTGGAAAAGTCATGTGTCCCAATACTTTTGTCCATATAAAGTAGGTCAAAGATGTACTACACTTCTTTCACTCACATATCTTTTGCATGCACAGGAAAAGTGTTTGTCACGTATGAGGTGGACAGTGAAGATCATCTTAAAGAGGTCATCAAGTTCGTGGCCTTGTTAAGAAACAACGGCTTTGACACGCATGTACGATAATATGCATCATCTTTTGCATCTTTTGCGTTTCCATGAAAGCATCGTGAGGTGACAAATTATTTCCATTTGTATGTCTATAGATTGATGTCTTTGAACAGCAGCTTTATAGCATCAGCAAGATTGACTGCATGGAAAGATATCTCAATGAGGTAATGCATGTAAAGGTTTGTTTTTCCTTTCCTTCATATAAAATCTTTCCAAGATCTTGATCAGTACCAATGCATTATTCTATTAAGAAAGCAAACAAAATACAAAAAAATATGTTTAACTTTTTATCCATTTATGTTGACATTCATTCCAAAAATAAATAAATAAATGTTTCATCAAAATCAAAACTTCATCATATAATTTTCATCATATTAAAACAATTACATTATTTTTATCCATTTACTCTAGAAATAATACTGTATAAGAACAAGAGCATAAATATAAAACTTGCAGCAAGAACCACTGTTAGAGCTGCTGTTAGAGAATATAAATCTATATTTATCACTTTCTGAATTGTGAATTCAGCAACTCTGTGGTATAAATTTGGATGGACTGATAGAACATATTACTTCAGTCAAATTTGCAGTGACCCAAAATAGTTTGCAATTTTTGGCAACTTTATTTTGAGAGAAACTATTACAGCATTTTGATTACTAAATTGCTGTTTGTCTTTTTGCAGAAAGATTACCTGATTATCATGATCATTAGTCTGAAATATTTTAAGACAGTAACCGGAGCTGGTGTAGGTGTGGACTGTGATGAAAGGACCTCAAACACTGTGTACATCCACAAACAGGTGTCTATAAACTCCTGATTCTTGTCTTTATAGGTTCACACAAATAAATGTTCATTGTTACTTTTGTTACAGAATAAAGTTCATATACTCTTCCTCTTAATAGTGTACAGTGTAAAAATGTGCAGTGTGTGTTTTGTTTGCTACTCAGCTTCAGAGTGAATTCATTCAGACTGGATGCAGAAACTTCAGGGTAGTGCCGGTGCTTTTTCCCGGGGCTAAAAAGGTAAATGTTTAGCTTATTAGTTCAGCTTTTCTATTAGTGACTAGCAGTGTTGGGGAACGTTACTTTTAAAAGTAATGCATTACAATATTGAGTTACTCCCCAAAAAAGTAACTAATTGCGTTACTTAGTTACTTTTTATGGAAAGTAATGCGTTATATTACTTTTGCGTTACTTTTGGGTTACTTTTTCTTACCTGGCTAAGGCTTGATCTGTTTCAGGCCTTACAGGTGTAACAGGTGATAAGTTCTTGTACTAGTGTTTAATGCAGTAATGCACGGGTGGCCAACCCGCGGCTCGCGAGCCGCATGCGGCGTTTTATGGCTGGTTTCATGCGGCTCTTACGTTCATATCGAAGTTTGTGTTTGTTTGTTTTTAATGTGCGTGTTCGCTTCGCTTGAGTTCAATACGACTTAAATGATCTCGCCCCTACTGGGAAACTTTGCGGTATATTCATCTCACGCACATGCGCATTTGACGAAAATACCGTATTGAACTCAAGCGAACACGCACATAAAAAAAAACAACAACACAAAGTCTGTGTTTTCTGGGTGATGTTCATGTGTGCCCATGTGTATGATGTGGCTCGGGTTAGGGTTAGTATCTGAAAATCTACTGAAAATCTATTTACTAAATATTAATTTACTGAAATCAAGCCTTTGTTGTTTAGCTTGAGGCGGGGTGCAGGTTTCATTCGGCTCTCTCTCTTCCAAATCTGTAGTGCTGTGCTTTGCTTGCAGATGTTTTTTTAATTTGAAGTGGTATTTTTTGCCGTTGACAAAAGCTTTTCACCAACACATAATTTACACTTAACGATTATTCCCTTCTCCTTTTCCTCGACTATTTCAAAATAATGTGAATACTTCCATCGCAGTAATGTAATGCTCTGGCCTGCCATCTCCGCTTCTAACCAGCTTCTGTTCCCACGGCTCGCACGTAGGGGTGCGCGATTCTACGAGATTACGTTCATTTTAATGCAAAATAATTGAACTGAAAAGTAACTCGCATTACTTTTTTAAAAAAGTAACTCAGATATTAATAGGTAAATTTATAAAGTAACGCGCTACTTTACTCGTTACTCCAGAAAAGTAATATTATTACGTAACGCACGTTACTTGTAACGCGTTACCCCCAACACTGGTGACTAGACGTTTGAGAGGTCAAATTAAAGGCTGCGGGTTCAAAAGCACAGCTCTATGAATTTGACTGAATGGAAGTATATCTCAAATGAATAAGTGGTAATGTAGTGATGACCTCTTAATCTCTGTTTAACTTGTAGACAAAATTAACCAATATTTTTGCATGTTTTTGAACCAGGGGTATCAAATCCTTTTAAAATCTCAGCTTTCTAAAACCGAGGATTAAAGGGCAGCATTTTACAATAATATGCTTGAATGTGTGTAGGATATTTATTTTTTTTTTTTTATAAAAAAATGTACTTATGTACTTAAAATGTGAGATTTTCTACTTTATACAGTAAAAATAAAATATATTCTTTTGGAAGATATACGCTATCTATCTATCTATCTATTTATCTATCTATCTATCTATCTATCTATCTATCTATCTATCTATCTATCTATCTATCTATCTAATTTAATCTATTCTTTCTCTTACTTTGATTATGCTACACTCCTCAGAGCTATGTTCCCTGTTGGCTGCAGAACACACATTTGTACAGCTGGCCCAGGGACTGGGATGATATTCTGCGCCGACTCATGCGAGTGGAGAAGTACAACCCGCCACCTATTGGCCCGCTACCCACCATCTTCTCCATGCCTATTTAACCAAGATTCATTTGAGACAATCACAGTGCAGCAGACTTGGACAATTGTATGATGGGACATCAGTATAGATACTGGTGTAAAATGTTATGTTTGGCATCATGTAGAAGAAATAAAAATTTGAGATTATTACGCAAGTTAAATTTGCATATAATATGTATGAACATATAACAAATGCGCATTGTAAAAAACAAGTTGGCGAAATGGTCTTCAAGAAAAATGTCCACACGCTCATTAAATGATTTAATAACCATAAACTGAAATTGAGCAGATTCCTGTTTTCTTTTTTAAATTATTATTTCATTAGAGGTTTTATTAGGGTTGCATCACTTAAGACAACTCTGCCTTTTGGTAATTTAGTACTGAGCAAATGCTTAAAGTGCACATAAAAAATTACCAACTTGCCACGATCACAAAAAAAGAATGTAACACAACACATTATCATCTAATCATTTTGTTCCTAAATAAATATTTACATGTAAATAATAAATATGAGCAAAATGTGGTACATCACCCTGATATCTAAGGCAAATTTGCCATATCCTGACAAGCTACTGTGTTCTGTGGTGCAAAAATGCAGACACAAAACCTCAAATACCACCCAAATAAATCAAATGTAATCCTGTAATTAAAGCTTGTGATAAAAGTACCTTCATTGTGAACTGATTTGTTCTGAGTGGGAAAAAAAACAAAACTACTTAAATGTCAATTGCATTGATCTGTACCAGTTTAGTTATATCCCTTATAATAGAGAATATTTTATAAATTACACTAGCAAAGACTAATGGTTTAAATGAATTAAAAAAGATTGTTGTATGGCAGCAGCAGTTGGATAAACACAAGTTACAGTGGCTTAAAACACTTGATCTTTTTGCACCTGATGCACAGCAACTTGAGGCAATTAGGCAATGTAAAGTTCCAGAATCCTAACCAAAGTTTACAGTCTCCTGATATCACTTTATATTATTTTTGAGTATTTTAAAGAAGATCCACTGATTACCAAGGTACTAATATAGAATGAATTTAGTTAAGAACATATGTGACTGTATCTCCTGTTACCTGATTGCCTCTAAATGTTGCCATGCATAGCATTCCAAGATTTCATTTAAGATTATGATCTTTTTTGGCCCAAAACACATAAGGGTTTGGTATTACACTTCTACACGTTTAAATACTTGAAGTTATAATTGTGTTGCACTATTTACAGTCTGAATGGTTCATGAGGTCACTGGCCTGACAATGTGAAAGGTCAGAGATGGAGTAGTCTAGTTGAACATAATCGACTCAGGGTCCTGGTTCATCATTTGGGCCAAGTGTCGTAGCACGTCTTTCTTGGTGATGATCCCGAGTAACCGTCTGAGGAGCGGAGAAATATAATGTCATAATATGGAGTCAGAAAACCTGAATTACCACATGGATTATACATTTACCACCCACTTTACTTAGAACACCACTTCATTCTTTAAGTTATTTAATCAGCCAATCATGTGGCAGCAGCACAATGCAAAAGATAACAAATACAGGTATAGGTTAAGAGCGTCAGTTAATGTTTACATCATCATAAAGTGCAAATTCAGTTACTTTGATAGTGGCATGTATTTTGGTAGCAAATTTTGGGTGCCAATGCAAATGGAGAAGGTTTTAGAATAAAAACCAACAGAGTGTGTATACAGTAGCTTACGATATTTGTAATTGATTTGAAAAGATCCTTTGTTTTTTTCCATATTTTACAAACCATACCAACCGTGTTAGCCTAATTAACTTGCATGAGTGTTTTTGACAAAAACTACAATGATATCTCTGATAATAAAGTCTGCTAAATGCTATAAATGCATTTGTTTTATGACAACCTCTATAAACATAAGTGTACTTGGCAGATTATTTGCCATTTGCTATTTTACCGATCAACATAATCCAATCAAGCCATGCAGATACATTTCAGCTCTGATGTGCCCTCTAGTGGACAGTAGATTTCAACCTCTCAAATACACAAATGTTTACTGACTAGTGAGGAGAGTGTGTTGAGAAGATAGAGGGATGAACTGGAAAATGAGAGAGAGAGATGGGTGGATGGTGTGGAGATGGTGAAGCAGGAAGTGGATAGGATTAGTAAGGAGGACGTGAGAGCAGCGATTAAGAGGATGAAGAGTAGAAAGTCGGTTGAACCAAATGACATACCGGTAGAAGCATGGAGATGTTTAGGTGAGATGGCAGTGGAGTTTTTAACAAGATTGTTTAACAGGATTTTGGAAGGTGAGAGGATGCCTGAGGAATGGAGAAAGAGTGTGCTGGTACCGATCATTAAGAACAAGGGAGATGTGCAGACCTGCAGTAACTACAGGGGAATTAAGTTGATCAGTCACACCATGAAGTTATGGGAAAGAGTAGTGGAAGCCAGGCTGAGAGAAGAGGTGACCATCTGTGAGCAATTGAGTGAAAGAAAGGAGATAAGCTGGAGGTAGCAGAGCTGAAGATGTTGTGGTTTTAGTTGGGAGTGACGACGATGGACAGGATTAAAAACAAGTTTATAAGAGGGACCGTGCATGTAGGACGTTTTGGAGACAAGGTAAGGGAAGCAAGATTGAGATGGTTTGGACATGTGCAGAGGAGTGACATGGGGTATATCGGTAGGAGAATGCTGAGGATGGAGCCACCAGAAAGGTGTAAAAGAAGAAGGCCAGGGAGGCGGTTTATGGATGTAGTGAGGGAAGACATGCAGGTAGTTGGGTTGAAAGAGGCAAATGTAGAGGACAGGGTGGTATGGAGACAGATGATCCGCTGTGGCGACCCCTAATGTGAGAAGCCGAAAGAAGAAATACACAAATGTTGATGTGAGCATTGCTGCAAACTACTTTCTTTTAGCTTCTCCCATTAAGGGTCGCCACAGCAGATTATCCGTATTCGTGATCCGCATGTTCGATTTGGCACGTTTTTATGCTGGATGCCCTTCCTAACGCAACCCTCCCCATTTATCCAGGCTTGGGACTGGCACTAAGAGTGCACTGGCTTGTGCAACCCTAATGGCTGGGTTTGGTTCCCTGACCGGGAATTGAACCTGGGCCGTGGCGGTGCGAGCGCCGAATCCTAACCACTAGACCACCAGGGAACTCAACTGCTGCAAACTAAATTACAGTAATCCCCCGTTTAAATGGACACAACCCCAAAAATGATATTTTACGTATATAGTACTTTACTGTTTTAACATTTTACAAAACTCCCTAAAAACAATTCCCTATAAGTTTTTTGTCTATCGTGCTATCCGTGAGAGACCGGGAAAATCAGCTAAACAAACGAGTTATATGGCAAATGCAATTCGGCAATAAACCGGTGGCACGAGTTTCGGACCGCGGTAAAGAGGGTGATTACTTTATTAGGATACAGTATGTATACAACAGTACTGTTAATACTAACTAGCAGCATCAGGAAATAATTAATAATTTGTTCTAGTCGGGTGTAGTTTCCTTTTTATATGCTCTTACCCACTGCGAGTGACAAGGCACTGGCGAAGGCCAAGTTTGCGAAAGATGTCCACCACGGTCTCCATAGGTGTGTGGTCAGTGACCGTAAAGGGGCTAAGATTGAGGATGCGCCTTAGCTTCAGGGGCTGAGGGTTTGAGGCTGGCAGCTGGGGTGCATCCTCGGTGAAGTATACCACTGAGTTACTTACCACTCCATCCTGCTTCTGACGTGCAGTCTCTACATTTACAGTGACAGAGGAGATGGCATGGGTTAAATAATGATGCATAAGAAATACTAAAGAAATGTACAAAATTATTTGTTAAACATGAATTGTGTTATTTAAATCCTAATTCACAAAGTTTGCAAGCGTGACTAAAAAGTGGCCTTACTAATAGCCAGGGTCAGATCCCTGCGCTGCACAAAACCGATGAGTCTCTCAGACTCTCGTGAGACAACCACAGGGAAGCCATTGTAGTCCGTCTCTTTGATGAGCATCTCTACATCCTCCACTGTGGTGGAGTCCTGCGTGAGAACTGAAAGCTGTGGCTCGTTCCTGCGTGGTCGCATCACATCAGTGGCCAGTGTGCGGTGGGTGAACTCATCCTGATCCAGATATGGGTAGCCATTCAGACGGATGTGTGCCTCATAAATTCCCTCTTTACCAAACGCATCCGCCACCCACTTACTTGTAACAGCGGCGGCCATTAGCGGCACAATGTACTCTAACCCACCAGTCAGCTCAAACATAATGACAACCAGGGACACCGTCATCCGAGTGACTCCACCTGAGAGGAGGAAAAAAGAAAGTAAAGAAGAAATGTGATGCAAGAAAAAGAATTCCAACATGATGAATTCCCAAAGATGAATTCCCAGGCAATAGGTAAATCATACTCTATACGTCATTAATCTATAATTTGTTTCATTAAAGTTAATTACATTTAAACACTGATTAATAGTTCATACAAAGTCATAAAGTCTTTTTGTCAAGTCTGCTTTGTTATTGCTCCTATAACACACCCTAGTTTTAAACTCTAACTTGGTCAAAATTAGAGCTGCAACAACTAATCAAAAAAATCGATAATGAAATTCGTTGTGAACGAATGCCGTTATTGATTAGTTGGGCTGCTCAAGTTACGGGTTAGAATGACGGCAAGATAACACAGCCACTTGCGAAAATGGCAGACAGTGCAGGGTCAACCGGCAGCGGGAATAAATGTGCATCCCAAGTTATCCAAGGCATGGGAGAATTTTATATTAAACGCAAGGCATGGGAACATTTTATATTAAATGCAACAAAGAAAACTGTAACTGAAAGTTATGCAAAGCTGAGCGTGTGTGGTATGGAAGTACCACAGTGATGCACAAGCACGTGAAATGACTGAAGGTGAAACATCAGCACGGTAAGCAGAAACTGTGTAAACCTCATAATGTGAAAATGGTATAGTTTAATGCAGTGAAACTATGTAAACTGTTAGTTTGATAACGTCGGGACAGTCGCACTGGATCTGTTCTGTCGGGCAATCAGTTGCCTCACAACATAGTAATTGATTCAATTAAAACTAAAAAGTAATTTATAAATTTTAAAAGCAGTAAATAACAGCAGCAGTAAACGATTACATTTTATAAAAATTTGATCTGATTATGTAATCGATTTGATTACATAAATCGATTACATAATCAGATCAAATTTTTATTCGATGTGAATGTGGTTTATGTAAAAGAAATTTCGAGCTTTCTATACATATATTTATGTCTTTGAGGCAAATATTCACTGAGATTCAGGTTGTTTTATTTATGTGTTTGTGAAGCGAGATGACATGGCAAAGAGCTGTTTATTTTATTTTACAAAAGCACAGCGTTTTGTTGTTATTATAAGTGTATACAAATAAAATTAGACATTTTACAGATTCGAATGATGTATTCTTCTTCTCTGTACGATCAAAAATGACAGTAATTTAAGTTCATTTCGCCATTATGAGGGGAAAAAAACACAAAACGCCACCCAGAGGGTTAATTGTGTGAATCATGGCGGATTTGGCGTTGGATTTGAGGCGCATAAATAAAACAAATGTTTACTGATTAAAAGTATTTTTCGGTGGAGTTTATTTATTTGTTTTATATTTAAGTAAAGAAAGGACGTCGTGAGTAAAATGTTGTTACCTAATGAATGTGTCCAGGCTGAACATCCACATATAGAACACAAGCAGAGAAAAGATGATGATGATGATGATGATGATGATGATGATGATGATGATCAGGTGATCAGGAACGTCTCTGTTCTCAGTCATGTTAACATTACTGACTCCCTCTGTCTCATCCACATTAACTTTACTTCTTGTTGCTTTCTGCCTGCTGATTCTTAGCTTTGTAAACTAGTCTACATCTGTGGTGAGTGAGAGCCAGGACATGATACACCAGTGGATTGAAAAAGACGCGCAATGACAGGAAATCGGTTGGTGGGCTGAAATCGGCGCGCAGTGAAAATAAAAAAATATTGACATTTCACCAAATCAGTGGATTAAAACTCAAGTAACGAGCCAGTTTTGAAAATGTAATAAGTAGAAAGTACAGATATTTGTGTAAAAATGTAATGAGTAAAAGTAAAAAGTTACTGAAGTAAAGTACTGATACCAAATAAATCTACTTAAGTACAGTAACAAAGTATTTATACTTCGTTACTTCCCACCTCAGGTTTTTAGATTATGCATTTCTACACCAATATATATTTCTTTTTTTCTAGCAAGCCTGTTAGCTTTCTAGGCCTGTTAGCGTTCTCAGTTCCATTCCCTTTAATAGTATTTGCCTACTACAACAGTAACTTATCTGTTTTCAAATGTGAGTTAATATGGCTTTACTACGTTCAAATGCTTGGTTTTTAATGTTTGTATATTTAATTTATGCATATATCTTTTAATTCTACAAAATTAAATTAATTATATATTAATTATATCTTCACAAATAAACAAAATATCTATATTATCTATAATTATTACAATGTTGTCATATTATATATAGATTTTTTAAGCATGGTTATCAACATGCCATCTGCAAAATACAATATAAATGTTGATTTACACAAATTGCTTCACCTTGCATACTCAAATGCTGTGTTTTTTTATAGAAAGGAACAAATCAGCATGAGTGAATTTGTTCAAAGGAGAAATCCCCCATGCACTAGTCAACAAGCAGCCACAATGAACTTTAAAATGTTAATATAAGGATCTCAATATGTGGCTTTTGCATTTTTTAAATACACTTTTATACATAGATAACCTGAATTAGGGTTTTATATAGTTATAATAAGCAAAACATAAACAAAAATTATAATTATAAATAAAAATAATTATCTGATTAATCGAAGAAAAGAAAATAATCAAAATAATTTTTAGTTGTAGCCCTAGTTATAATATATAGCTTTAGAGCTTCAAATAAACCATTGGTGCAAAGAGACTCTGACTATAAAAGATAAATTCTACAATCACATTTATGGTGTTGTATGCAGCTTAAACCCATAAGGTAATCAGCAGAGTGGAGCCTCTACTTTGCTACACTGTTTTACCGAGACATGCTGCAGCCCCCACCATGGCGTAGAGGCCAGGAGTGACACAGTCTGCACCCGGACGACACCAGTTCTTGAAGATGATCCATTCATGGTGGTGGTAGGCCATCTGCTCCACAGCAATGCCCACTATCCGTCCTGCAATAGCTCCAACTGCCATACTGGGTATGAACAAACCTGATGGGATCTGGGTGAAGCAGCAGCAGGACAGAGAACAACAGAAGTTAGATAGATATAGATAGTTAGATATATAGTTTTTATAAATGAAAAATATAAATAGATAAATATATACTGTATTATATACTGTGCAACCTTGATACTCGCGGCGGTTACCTTCTATGGCCCCTCGCGTTACAAAAAATCTCAAGATTTTGACTCTCTCCTTTTAATGGTTCCTTTTTCAAGGGAAATTGTACATGTACTGTACTGTAAACTCAACAATAACTATGAATTACTTGTCATAAATGTTTTATTTACTACTTTTAATGAATAAATCAATAATAAAATAGTTTTTCAAACATTTATATGTAATTTATTAATACAAATTCGAACATTCAAGCCACTCACGGCTTCTCGCGACTATCATATTTTTCGTGAGTTACTCTTAGTCCGGTTCCAAATGAAAAGTCTCGAACTATCGAGGTTGCAAGTGTCAAGGTCACGAGTATCAAGTTTCCACTGTATATAAACACACACACACACACATGTAAAAAAGCAGTGACCTACCTTCATGCCAAATGTAAAGATGGTGATGACTATTTTAAAGATCAGTGCAAGTGCTAATTGCCAGAGTGCATTGTAGACCCCTGGTCCAGCTGGTCTGTCTGGTATATCATCCTCTGGACGGCTCATGTTAGGGTTATTGATGTAATCGCAGAGTTGGGAGGACTCAAAAGCACCACAGTCATTAAATAACTCAGAGATTAGCTCGCTTGTGCTGCGGCGTGTGTATGGGTTGGGGAAAGCCAAGATGGCTGTAATGCCTGTCACCACGATTACCTCCAGGACAGGGTACTTGCCTAGGCGAGTGGTCTTCCTGCGACGGCACCAGGCAATGTTGCCTCGGATAAACAGGGTGCCCCAGAGGCCCCCGAATACCCCAAGCAGAATGAAGGGAACTAGCTCAGCCATGTACCATGGTGTGTGATATTCCACATAGAATAGCACCAGGCGGTTGTTGCCAAATGGGTTGATAGAGCGCAGAGTGAAGGCAGCAACCAGCGCAGCGAAAAACGAGCGCCACAGAGTCTTAAGGGGGAAGTAATAGCTCACCTGAAAGACCCAAAAGATGCTTTAATTGGAAAGGGTTTATATCAGAAAGTTGTATTCAATACTTTCGATATGTAGACAAAAATATATTGGTATTAGCACAGTTCTAAAATAATTTCTTTTAATTTAATACCACATGGTTGTGGTTTAATAAGATACTGATTCCTGTGATTTGAGTACCTCCTCTAAGCTGAAAAGCACTCCACCTATTGGAGCACCAAATGCCACAGACACTCCAGCAGCTGCAGCAGCTGATAAAACCTAAAAATCAAACACAAAATGCAGTCATAGTGTTACTCCTAGACATGTCATACATCAACATGAATAAATGCAAGATCGAAATAAAAATGAATTAAGGGTGTATCGCGTTGCCAGCAGTGCTTCTCACCTCTCTACGTTTGCCTTCATTCTTGCTGTATTTAGAGAAAAGGCTGCAAAAGAGGTTTCCACAGCAGCAGGCTACATGCACCAGTGGTCCTTCCTTTCCCAGGCTTAGGCCAGATGACACGGCCAGCACCAGTGTAACCGTCTTAATCAACAGGGTCCACTTCCCAAGGTAACCTCGAATTATAAACCCACTCAAGATTGTCTTTATCTGGCAAACAAGACACAAATCCAATTTAGAATAATTGGTGTATAATTAATAAATATAATCAGAATAAAATACAGTTGTCATAGTCTGTAGTCTAATTTTATTGAAAACCAAATAATATTCTTAATTGTAGTGTTTAAATTTGTAATAACTGCTAACTGTTTCTGGGGCGATAATAATCCTGAGATGTTCAAATCCCTGTTATGGTTCTTGTATCGAAACAACTTACCTCTGGTATTCCTGATCCACAGGCATACGGAGCAAACACTCGTACCAGAGAAACAGCCAGAAAGGAGAAGAACAGCGCCCACAGCACGTACAAGAAGTAATTTAACACGTAGGCACCAGCACCCTAAGCACAATACACAAAAGAGAATACAATTTAGCTACCCACTCAAATTTTTTCCTGTCGTTTACTGTAGTTGGCACTAAATACACAAGCCACCTAACCAATATAAAATCAGCCTATATTAAGATTCTATCATTCCAGAGATGTCTCTTAAAAATGTTTAATAATAAAGACTATAAGACTAACTCACAATTTTCATATACTGTCTGGTTTTCTATTCTGTCTCAACTCTATACAGTTATAAAGGGTGATGTTATCAGAATGTTTTGATAATTACTGTGTTATTAAATTAAAGATGCATTAGTCAAGGCAATGATCAGCATGTGTCCACCCCTACCTCAGAGTGTCCTGTCATCAGTTCTGCCCATTTCTGCCACTGAGGACATTTGTCCCTGTCTGCAAATGTAGTCTCATTTGACGTCCAGCAGCACTGCTCATGGCTGTACCAGAATGCAGACAGACAAACCCCCTCCTTTAGGTCCGTCATCCAGTCCACAGCCAGGTCTATCACTCCTGCCAAAGTGCCTGGGGCAGAGGGAAAGAATCATCACACTGACCATCAACCAATCAGTGCTGATCAACCCCACATCAACACACTGAGTTGTGTACCTGATAGCAGTCCAATAAGCAACATGACCACCCATCCTGACCAAGCATCAAGTAGGCTCTTTACAAATTCCCAGATCGACTCCTTCCTCCTGTTGCGGATCTAAGCACAATATTACCATTCAGTAGGTGTTATGCAATATGGCCCAACATTTGTGTACGCCTGACCATCACACCCATATGTGCACATTTTACAAACTGTTTCTACAAAGCTGGAAGCACACAATTATGTAGAATATCTTTGTATGCTGTGGCATTAAGATTTCCTCTCAGTGGAACTAAGGGACCCAAACCTGTAAGGGACCCAAACTTGTAAGGGATTTAAATCTTCAGCAGGGCACTGCCCCTTTGTAGAAAAATCTGTGAAGACATAGCTTAGAGTAGAAGATCTCTGACATCAAGCCCACTGAACAGCTTTGGGATGAACTGTCCCCAGACCTCCTTGACCGGCATCAGTTCCTGACCTAACTGCTCATGTGGCTGAAAAGACACAAATCCTGACAGCCACACTCAAAAATTTAGCAGAAAACCTCCCCAGAAGAGTTAAGGTTATTATAATAGCATTAGGAGTTAAATTCTGGGACAAAATCTTCTTGTAAAAAGAAGATCTTCTTGTATTGGTTTGATGGTCACATGTCCACAAACATTTGCTTATTCTACATGGTACACTTCAGGTTTAAAACATTCACGATTAACAGCTTATGAATCTTGTTAAACTCATGTGGCTCTTATACCTTCCTGTGGCGGTCAGTGTCTCTGGATTTCTCCCTGAGCCAGTCAATGGTGTGGAAATCCTCATATGTGCCCACATCTGGAATGGGCTCATCTAGGAAGTCCATCAGGTTCCCAGCCCCATTCATCTCCTCTGAAGGGGTGGCATTGCTGATCACTTAAGAAAAAGATTGCACTGTCAGCCACAAACAAACCTCACAACATTGTCTACAGGTCAAGAATATACTTTTTAAAAAGTTAAAACTTCTTAAAGACTTGGGTGATAAAAGTGGGAGTTTTGCCACAATCTTCATAATCTGTCCCACCCTACACCAAAGTGACTAATTAAGCGAAAAATATTTTCATGCAAGGAGCTTCCTAAAGTTCTTAGAGACATTATTAAACAACATTATCAAAAAACATAATTATTAACACACCTGCCAGTAGATTGGTTCAATAATATGCAGGTAGAAGCAGTTACTGTTACAATGACAATTAATAATCATCTTTAATTCTACACCTCCATAAAGCTCCTCTGCCAAAAAAGCACGTTGATATATGAATAACACAAGTCTAAAATCTACAAACGCTTGAATCAATCAGAAAAAAAACTGAATCTATAAAGAATGGGTAAAATGTAACCACAATGCAGCAGAAAGTAAATTATTT
>JAAIIK010021351.1:0-14705 GCA_014706435.1 Silurus glanis
GTCGACACTTGTAAAAGTAGCTCTTAACTAGGTCTGGATGTGTCCTTTACCTATATCTTAAAACTGACCTGATTTCTTTCATTTGCTGCATAACATGCCTCTGCTTCAGGTACCTCCTTATTAGGCTTCTCGGGTCAATGTGTTCTTTAATACTCAGACGCCACAGATGGCTTCCTACTGTAAATAACATTCCTAACTGCAGAGCTGGAGTCATTCATAAAGACCGCAGCAGTACTAATCACTTTGAGAATAAAAAAATGTATGCGCAGAAGGAAATGAGCTTGAAGTTGAATGAGCTATGTATGAATTAACAGTGCTTTCATCACCTAATGTTACAGTCAACTGCAGTATTATTGACAATAATGAAAAAAATGGAGAAACTGAAATACTATGGAAAAGTATATCTTATTTTTGCTTTTGCATTTTCCACAATTACCCTAGACTTATTTCTCCATCAACCTGGTTTTATGTTTGTCCTATTCTTCCTCACTATATTTGCCAGTTCTGCGCTTGTGTTTTGAAAGATATCATTTCATCAGAATTATGAGTTGAAAGGAATGACAACAAATACAATACACTTAATACAGTATAACAAATACAGTAAGATTTTTTTTTTTACTCTTAACGGTTACAACAACATATACCAATTTATCTGTCACACCACTAAATTTGTCAGAGTGGACACTATTCATTCTGTCCTTAACCATCTAAAACAAAGACGTGTATGTATGTATGTTTTGGCTGATCTGTTTTGGCTGACCTTTCCCCACAATGTCCATCTTTTCTTGAAAAGTCAGTCTTGTAAATATCTCCAACCAAATCAATTTCCTCTCCTCTGTCAGCCATTGTGGAATAAAAAGCTATTAAATCCATATGAACATATTAGAGCTTGTGCAGTTCGCTACAGATGTGGTTTGGAAGCTCTGACTAGCACGCTCTATGTTAATCCAAAACAAAAGAAGAACTTGAAAATGCTCATGCTAGATGGCACAAGTGACTCCAGCAAGCAATCTGATTGATTAAAGCAACAGCCTTCAAGCAACATCGATTTTACACAGCAAGCGTCCACAGTCCTGACTGTGAAGGCTCAAGACAGATAGATACCTTTGACCTTGTCAACACATGATGTGATGGCTGAAATCTGATTGAAAGAAACTCCAACATAAACAGACACCAAATGTAGTAGTGCACTCGCTATGCTATGAATTGAAGAGAATAGACCATTGTGGAAAATTGTATATGTATTCATGGACAAAAAAATTAAATTAAATAATTTTCACTGGGGCAGTGTTATGTTGGAACACGTGAGGTTCCCATAGTTCAAGTGATGGGAAAACTTAAAGACAACCAAAGGCAATTATTTTCCTCCAACTCCCTGGTAACACTTTGTCTCAACACTTTTGTCCATATATTGTAGATATATTTGTACAAGCATTGTACAAGCATTGTAATTTTTCAAATATTCAAAAAAGAGTCTTGCTTTCATGGAAAAAAAATTACATCCACATTTTTTTTTTAGATTTACTAATGCATCCTGTTTTTTGTACATGCGCATTGTGTGTGATACAAGCACATAAACCTCAGAAAGCACAGACGCAGCCACCCAGCACAAAACTGCAGTGTGGGTACTCCAGCTTTGGCTCAGACAGAAAGAGAAAAGGAAACACAGGACGCTTCTTTTCAGGGCAAACCGATACACTATTCAGAACGGTATACAATGAACACAGCACTCTACTTGGATCCATCACAAGAAACAGGAGATTCATAGCATTGGAAGCTAAAAAAACTAAAGCAAATAAACCAGAGGGTATTTACACATACAGTACATAAGAGCCTATCTACACTACTAAGATTATGGAAAACTAATACAAATTTGTCAAATGATCATTCCTAAACTGCACATTTACCCTCACCACTACTAGTCACCTCTAAATATCACTTCTTGCTTTAAATATTTTTTCCATTCATTACAAATTCTTCCCATTCTACCTTATTATGTATTGATTCCTTGCTTTGTTTTCTGGATTTTTCTTTAAATTACCGATTGAGTTTACTGAACTGTACATTTCTGGGAACTGGGGCTGGGACTTCTTATGTCTCCTTTTTTTTTTATATATATATGACACAAAATGACTTTTTGTTTAATATAAGGAAAAAAGAAAATACACTGCACTGAACAGCAACCGAACAGTTTGTGGCTGCTTCATGAGGAAGGTGATGTGGTGCAAGAAAAAAAAAAGTTCAAGCCTGGCAGGCAGCCACAAGGCCCCAAGTGAAGGTAGAAATCTAGCCCGATCATGACATTAAGGTGCTGAGGTTTGCACACTGCTCAATTGCAAATATTTCTCCCTCACATGATCTGCTCTTAGAGACACATGATTTGCTCTCATATTGAAAATACAGTGTTAAACCCAGCAACAGGGTGATGAAACACATCCTAAATAAAGAAATGCTCTTATTTTGGAGAGAAGTGTCACTGTGTGTGGGCTTGGCACAGTGAAAGAAGGACACATACCCAGCAGGTCCCACACACATTCTATAACACACACATGCATGCCAAGATGCTGGAAACACAACAGTCTACACAGTGATGCCCTTCAGTGTTCCTCTGCCAGGCAGCCATATACACACATACACACAATTGCACACATTTGATTTGATTCGGTGCCAAATGTATCCCTAAATTCACACTACTGGGAAAAAACATGACAGGTGAGCATTCATCTTCTAGTGTCAGGATTTTCATGACAGCAAAACAAGAAACATTTGACTATATTTTTTTTTCAGATGCGTGCAAAATTAGTTTGACACCATTTTATCAGTTCCATACCAGAAGCACTAGTTATTTTCTCTTATTAGATCCCATTTACTGTTCAACATGCAAAAACATATAACCTTGGATTCATTATCAGCAGTCATATACTAATAAATTCTCTTCTTTGTGTGTAAATAGGCATTATAAAGAAAAAAGCTCCCCACTTAAAGCTATTTAATGCTTATTTACTGCTTAATGCTTTAAAACCTATAAATGTTGTTTTGTCTTGTCTTGTAATGTACAAGCTTTCATTATATCTATGTATCAAGAAAAGAAAGCAGAGATTGTTGGTTCACCTGGTGAATATACTTCACTAGTACAGTTAGCTTGTTTTGCTAATCTACCAATGAAGCTAGTATAAAAACTTGTTACATGTAAAACAAAAATACGTTTCGCACTAATTATTGCATTTCCTATTACTTTAGAAGCTGTAAATAGCTATTTCTATTATAGGTATTGTTTCCCAATAGAACTATAAAATATATTTAAGCCTTGAAGGTTGTTACTGTAAATCTAGGGCTAAAATATGATTCGCATTTATTCACACTCAAGTGTGAAGCATTTAAAGTGAGCCTCCACAGAAACTGTTCCATTTCAGTTCTGTAAGCCCTGAGAACTTATTTTCGCCATGATTCCTTTCATCTGGCACTCATTTTTGATGCCATTACCACTTTTAGGTCAACCTCTTTTAAACTTTTAATTAAAGATACAGTTTAAGCACTGTGTCCTCATACACATAAAACTTTAAATGAAGACTTCATTGCTAGCATCACATTTGGGTATGGCACTTGGCGGATGCCCATATCTAACTTACTCTTCTTATTCTAACCTAATGATCTTATTTAAATAACTGAGCTTTTGAAGGTTAAGGATCTTGCTCAAAGGCACTACAGTGTAAACTTGGGGTACTGGGACTCTTTGACATTCCAATTCATCTTAACCCCTGGGCCACCACTTCCCTAAAAAAATGTGACTGTGCTATATTAAAAAACAATGTTTATTGAGGAGAACCAAAAGCCATATACTCAAACTCAATCTGAAAAAAATCTATTCTAACACCCTCAATTGCTACTAATAATAACTAAACAGCAAACAGACATTTGCTGCTTATTATTCCTGCAAAATGAATAGATCAAGTTTCTTGCAGTGCACACTTTAAAAATTAAGGTCTTTGGCATCAATAGTTAATCCTTTGTAAGAAATATGAGAACTAGTGCAAAGCAGGATGTCACACAAGATGAATTCATGGCAAAAAACTAAACTAATCAAGCAGTTACTTCCTGCTCCTAGAACATAAAAGCCTCATTAGCATAAATCCACAAAACAGAAGTATGATAATAAAGGTCCATAAAAGTGCACCTGCTTCATTCCTATTGTAAATGTGGTTAGCTATTAAATGCTATAATTGAGCTTATGTAAACAGCTTGTTTAACTCGCAGCATGTACCCACATATAGCGTGTGCATGAAATCTCAATCACCTGCCAGAGTCTATAAATATTCAGAGACAAAATGAGCTAGAAATGGTTCCTGCCTGTATACTGAGCTCTTACCTTCTCCAGACGTCATGCCCTGATGTTCGATGCAGTACAGTTAGTGTGTGTATATAAGTGCGAGTGTTTGCTTTGCTCTGCATAGCTTCACTCTCCAGTCATCCTTGCTCCCTCTCTCCCTCCCTCCCTCCCTCGCTGGCTCGCTCTTTCCTTCTCGCTCTCCTCCCCTCTCTGTGTGATCTTGTGACTGCAGATACAAAGAGACTGCAGCTGCTTGTTCAAGCCTCTTCGTCTACTTCACCTCAGTCCCTTATGTCATCTTTTCATTCTTTTTCTCCATTTCACCCACTCCCCACTTGGCCTCCTTAACAAATAGGACTTTTGCATTCTGGGGAACTGTGCTGGCAGGAAAACGGGTGCTTTGACGTGTGCTAACCTTTAAGCAACACAAAGAAACACTGAGTGGCTTCCACCTCCACTTTCAGACACTCAGCAGAACGAAAGACTCTTTTGAGCTTTTCATCTGCTGTGCTATTTAACATTTATGGCCTGGGGGGGGTGTAAATATTTATAGTTCTGTGAAGTGTTCTTAATGTTTACAGTATGGCTACACGAATGAAAAACTCTATCTGTCAATCCACTAAAAAAGGTGTGGCCAATGTGGCTGCCAGTCCCACTAAAGAAGGTGTGGCTAATGTGGCATTTAGCAAAAGAGGTGTGTACTATGATTGTCAACTCCATTAAAGGTGGTAAGGACTCTATGCTAGTCTGTTCATTGAAGAAGGTATGTCCTCTGTTTCTGTCAATCCAAATGAAAGCGGTGTGGCCTCTGATTTTCATTTACACTTGGGGAAGTATGACCTCTGAGGCACAGCTCTGTCTGGCAGTCCAGTGAAGGAGTTCGAGTCCCCGTAAAAAAAAAAAAAGGTTGGTACTTGTCATCAATTAAAGAACACAAGACTCTGTGTCTGTCAGTATCAACAAACATAGTGTGACCTTAACCTTAGCCAACAGTATATTAGATGACATTTGTGCCTGAAAGTACTGTTAATGAAAGTGTGTATGTGAAATGTGTACATAATTGGGCATAGCCTCTGTATTTGTTGGTTGCACTGAAGGATGAGTGGCATTAGTGAATATCATACTGTTAGGAGGAGAGACAGCATTGGTATCCATCAATTTTAATGAAGGAGGCATGCCTAAAATGCCTTTCAGTTTCAGCAGTGGAGGTGGGGCCTTTATACCAATCAGATTTAGTAAAGGGAGTGTTGCCAAAGTGCCTGTCAGTTTTAGCTGTTGCTGTTGCTGTTAGTGTCGTGAAAAAGGATTGGCCTTTGAAATGAGCATTTCCTTAGTTTCTCTCAGTAAAAACAAAGGCGTTAGAATATTGAATTGCAGATCAATCGCATGATCGTCATGAGTTAACTCATGATTAATCGCAACTTAATTGCACATTTTTACCTCACATTTTATCTAAATTTACCTCAAATGAATACTTTTCAAGTTTTTAATACTCTACTCAACATAGGCATGGGCAAATTATGGATGCTTTATGCAAATGTATGTTTATTATTAGTGAAACATACTCAACATAGAGCATAAAGACAAAATATTATTGTAAATGTTTTAAAGTAATTATAGTGTTTTAAATTAAATCAATAGGACACAAAACGGAAATTTTGCTATGTTTCCACACGGATGTTTTTTAATTGCCGGATGTGTGCATCATAGTGGATTTTGGTGCTTAATTTGAGACTTGGCACATCAGTAAAACAAAAACTTTTTCGCTGGAGTTTATTCTTTTTTATATCTGAGTAAAGAAAGAAGGTCGTAAATAAATGTGTGTTTCCCTGAAGGTTTCAATTTTGCCTCCTAAACATTTATTTATTTATATTTTTAATAAAAATGGTCAAACAGAAATGCATGCTGCATTAATTGCACATTAATTAAATTAGTGCACTTAATGAATGAATTTGTGTTAACGCGTTATTAACACGTTGTCAGCCCAAATTTGACAGCCCTAATATTTATATTTATTTACACAGACTAAATTATACAGACTATCTTATTTGTACAACTGAGAAGTTGAGGTTTAAAGGCCTTGATCAAAGGTACTAGTATGTCAGCTCGGTGGTGCTGGGCTTTGAACTTTTAATCTACAGTCCACCATTTACCACTGAAATCCCACATCGAATGGAGAATATAAGAGATTGCCTTACTCTCCTTACTGACTTTTTATAATACATTTTTGATAAACAATACTGAAATTAAATAATATTTAATCATACTATATTCCAACAGATCACTGATATCATACAACTAGAAAATTATTTGGAACCAGCAAGAGTATATGAGAATAGATAAGAGTAAATATAATAATTTTCATGAAGACACTAATACATTTTAATTGTGTTGACTATATTAAAATATTAACCATACTAAAATATGCAATGCTAACATCATACACAAATTCTGCAGTTAGAATATGTTTAGCCAAAAACATTATACATTTATTTATTAACAGTCCAAATTGTTCCACATTTAAACAAGTTTCTGCTCTTACATTATCAAACAGAAAATTAATCCAGGCTAAAAAGTCCAAGTGAAACCATTTTCTAAACAACAAATATAAAATGTGAATTAAAGATCTAATCATTTACCTAATGTTATTTTTAATAGCATTATTCACAAGGTACAAATAATTAGCTTTTTAGCAAGTAGCAGAAAGTCAAGTGATAAAGAAGTTGCAGAATCTGCATGCCACCCTCCTCTGAAGGCATTTTTGCAGGAAAAAAAGGATAACAGTGTAAACCTTGTTCACAGTTATCCTCTAGGACCTGAAACAATCTAATCCCCTGACACAACTATCACAGATCAGCTGAATGAGTCTACAACAGAAAATTCCATTTCATACCATATTGTGTATTTTATTATTATGCTGTTGTGCATGGGTTCAAAAAATCCAGTATAATCCACTGTAAAACAAACAGTAGAAGTGTTGCACCGTTTTATCCTACAAACCCAAAAACAAAAATATACAAAGAAGAGCTGATGTGTAATCACTCACCTGCAGACAGCACCATATTCCCTGATCGATGTACTTCGTCAAATTTGCTAAAAATGACATTCAACCTAAACAAAAACAGAGAGAGAAGAACGATGAGAGAAGAATTGCAGCGCTCCCACTAACGTTATCACACTGCTAAATGTTTACAAGCGAGAACTTCGGTCACATGCAGGAAAACCAAAACAGGGAAGTTCCCAAAAGGTCTAAAATAAAGCAGCATATTCTGATGTGGCAGCATTCAAATAATATCAATACATTTTAAAAAGTCATACCGAGATTGTGGCAACCCTTTTTTCCCCAGATCCATTCGCACTTTCTCTCCTACATGTCTGTAAATCTCCACAAGGCAGTTCATAGCTCCATCTCGAACCTAGAACAGAGAAATTCAGACTTGGACACAAGCAACCATAATTTACATAAAGATTTAGGAAGGAAACGGAGAGAAACACATTAGCATTGTGGTTGTGTTCTGCTCAAACATCACGGTTACACATTGTTAGTGCAGTTATAATGGAATATGTAAAGAGAAAAAATGGATGATACAAATCGCTTTATTACCAAGTATGTTTACACACACAAGGAATTTGACTTAGCGGCAGGAGCTTCCAGTGCAGGAGAAAGTACAGACATAATATAACAAAATATAAGTAAAACAGACAATTAAATATTGCAATATTTACAGAAGTCGAATTATTGTTTAAATGAATGTACAGATGTTTTTTACAAGTGTGCAGTTTACAAATTGACCATTTGGATTCTATGTATAAATGTGCCAGTTATGATGGACAATGTGTAGTTATGAATATTTTAATTGTTCATGCTGAGTATAGCCTGCGGGAAAAACTGTTTTTGTGCCTGGCTGTTCTGGTAGTCGGTGCTCTGTAGCGCCGACCAGAAGGCAACAGTTTGAAGAGAGTGGGCTGGGTGTTAGCCCTTTTTCTCACTCTGGAGGAGTGAAGATCTTGAAAGTTAGGCAGTGGTGCCCCAATAATCCTCCCAGCAGTCCTGACCATCCGCTGTAGCCTCTTGATGTCTGATTTGGTAGCTCACCCAAACCAGACAGTTATGGATGTACACAGGACAGACTCAATGATGGCTGAGTAGAACTGTTTCAGCAGTTCTTGTGGCAGGTTGAATTTCCTCAGTTGGTGAAGAAAGTACAACCTCTGCTCCTTTTTAGCAATGGAGTCAATAGTATTGTCCCACTTCAGGTCCTGAGAGATGGTGGTACCCAGAAACTTGAATGACTCCACTGTTGTTACAGTGCTGTTCAGGATGGTGAGTGGGGGGAGTGCTGGGGGATTTCTCCTAAAGTCCATGATCATCTCCACTGTTTTGAGCACCAGGCTGCCAACTCTTTAACCTCCTATCTGTAAGCAGACGCGTCCTGGATGAGGCTGATGACTGTAGAGTCCTCTGCAAACTTCAGGAGCTTGACAGAGGGGTTTTTAGTGGTGCAGTCATTTGTGTACAGAGAGAAGAGCAGTGGGGAGAGAAAGCAAACCTGGGGAGCACCAGTGTTGATAGTAAGAGACCTGGATTTGAGTTTGCCCAGCCTCACTATCCACTGACAGATTGGGGTGGGTACAGAGAGCTGGGTCTGTTTGGCTGAGAGAAGGTCAGAAATTATTGCATTAAAGGCCAAACTGAAGTCTACAAACAAGATCCTTGCATAGGTCCAAGGTCTTTCAAGATGTTACAGAATATAATGCAGTCCCATGTTGACTGCATCGCATACCTGTTTGCTCTGTAGGCAAACTGAAGAGGATCCAGCAGAGGTACGGTGATGTCCTTCAGGTAGGCCAGGACCAGGCTTTCAAATGACTTCATGATCACAGATATGAGAGCGACCACCTGGCGTTAAAGGGGATGCCAGGTGGTAAACTGGGCTTTTCAAACCGGCAGTAAAACGCATTCAGATTTTCAGCCAGTTGTTGATTCTCTGTCCATACTGATGCCGGGTCGTTGGCTACAAACTTTTTTTTTAGCCAATCTGATCTCCTATGATAGTTTGTTCCTGGCCTGGTTATACAAGATTTTATACCCAAAAATAAAATATTGTATTTCATCAGTCTATATTGTCATATTAATGAGGAATCTAAAGTAGAATCAGTGGAGACTACAAACATTGGACTCAAAATTCCAGAATGCAATGAAGCTGCGCAATGCGGTTGTGCTGAGTTACGACAGAAACTAGTAAATGATCTATGTCCTTGCTAACAGTGTTACTATGAAATAGGCTCTGCAAAAACACAGCTGTATATTAGCGTTTGAATGTACAGAGCCTAATGTTTATGTACATGAGCCACAGAAAGAGAGAAAGAAAATAAAAGAGAAAGAGAGAAAGGTGCATACAAGAAACTACCATACACTAACATGTACTGCTTTTTGTAGTATATTATTTAGCCACTAGATGGCACACAAACCCAACATTTCACATTTAGCCCCATGACTTTTTTTTAAAACCCCAAATACAACAGATACACTGTACTGTACCTGACTTGTAGGGTCTCCTAATAGGTGGCATATGTGAGGCACAATCTTGCTCAGAGTTAAACCCTGGGCTCCATATCTGAAGAAGTCAGATTAAAAATTATTTATATTTATATTTTCATGCCCATTTAAAAGAATGTGCAGACTGGACAACAGGTGATACTCACATGTTTAGTGTAGAAATAAGGCAAAAACAGACAGCCTCTCTGGTCCTGTTGTTCTTGTGTTTGAATCCTCCCAACATTCGATCCCACACATACTGCAAACGGCAGATCACAAGGTTTAAAGCACACAGCAATATATGATAAATTAGCTAAATATCAAATAATTAGCATGGCCCACACAGAGTATAAAGCATATCACTGGAATGAGTTTTTATGTGTTAAAAAAACAAAACTGAGTGGACTGTTTAAAACTGGGCTTCTTCCTAAATCAATTATTTCACTAGTAAGGGTGTACAGACCTGTGGATTTGCAGCTTGATCCATGATTTTTAGTAGAAGAGACTGGGCTTGGTCTCTTACTTGGTCTTTAGCATCACCTAAACGATCTGTTAAACTGGGCAGAACTGAAGACAAAAAAGACAAAGACGGAAAAGCTACACCTCTTCTTATGACAATGAAAACCTTTATAATGAATCAGGTGTGAATGGGTCATTTCAGTCTGTAAACGATCCATTCTCTCTATTCATTAAATATAAAAAAGGAGTGAGGTCATCTGTAATAAATACAGCAGAGTTAAAGATTTTCTTTTTACCTGTAATAATTTGGGATTTAAAGCGATTTTGTAATCTGGTCACTAAAGCAGACACAATGTCCATTCCCAGAAGTGCCACCTGAAAAAGAAAGGCAAAATAATAAAATAAACACATTAGTCAATACACAATATATATATTATTTATATATAAATGCATAAACACACACACACACACACACACACACACACACACAGTTTTTAACACTCTCTCTCTCTCTCTCTCTCTCTCTCTCTCTCTATATATATATATATATATATATATATATATATATATATATATATATATATATAATTAATATATATATAAACTTGTTTTTCATTAAACATGCAATAGGTGCAATGATATTTCATGCGTTTGGCTTGTATCCTCTGTATAATCCCGCCCACTTGAGATCGGCCTGTTGGTATGCAAATGAGGAAAGCAAAGGCTCATGGGTAGTGCAAAAATCGCTCTTTACTCGCAAATATTTCTATAAATACATGCAGGATTTTAGAAATACTACATTAAACATGTATATAAGAGTTATACTCGTTGATAAACGAAACAATATTAAACAAATGGGAGACGACTATATCTTCCATCAAGTAAATTCCGGGGCAAAATCATATTGCCGGTACAGCAAGAACAAGACAATAACCTTCCTTGTCTTGGGGTGGATTGGGCTGTTCAATGAACGTGTAGTGAGAACATCCCTGCTAACACCTAACCAACACATTTAGCACCACCTGAGCGGTTTCGTTTAGGCTACGGTGCAATTTTTGGAACCCTTTACATCCTGGTTAAAGAAGAAAAAATAGTTCTTGTATTTACACTGTCCTCTAGTGGCTATTTTATAAAGTGCGGTTGATTTTTTTCGGACACGACAGGACCATGAAATAAAGCACTATTGCTATTTATATTCATCCAATTAATGAATAGGACCCAAAAAATTAAGTCATTGTAAACAGAATGACGTTTTCATTTAGTTTTATAAACTAAAACAATAGGCACAAATAAGAAAGTCCTTCTTTCGGTTGCAGCCATTAGGTGTCGCCACAGCGGATCATCCGTCTCCATGCTACTTTATCCTCTACTTCTGCCTATTTCAAACCAAATAAAAAAGTCCAAAGCTCCACACATTCACACAATCGTTCAAAATCAAATGGAGATACAGCAGGCACGCAGAGAACTTGTCGGCCTCTACACACACAATAACCAATGCTCAGGATCGAAAACTGACTCACCAACACATATAACATATAAGGAATAAAACAATAGTTAAATATGTGAAGCAGAGTTAACCGTACCACCCAGAAGTTGATTAATTTCCTACAACAGCATGCCCTGTAGTTTTACATTCCTCTTGTACTACAGCCCTTACAATATGTAACACTGTAACAAAGCACTGACACTGGAGAATCCTTTTAATCCTTTTTGTTAAATGAGAAAACATTCAAATCCATATACTAAGCCGAGTTTATATTGATGCTTCCTGTGTACATGATTATTACTGCGGGCAAAAAAAAATTCAACACCTTCTGACTAATCAGAATTCAACAACTTTTGCCCCATGGTGGTTCACACAAGAGCCAATAAGCCAGTAAGACAAGAGCTGCAGTTTATTCTTTCCTGGTGTGGATTTCCTGCCTGAGGGAACTACAGGTCTCTAAACTAGAGCTCGCACACATCTGCAATACAAAACACACAAACACACACTTAAAAGAGTCTTATTGGACATTTAGTCCTCATAACTTTCTTTCGGCTGCTCCCATTAGGGGTCGCCACAGCGGATCATCCGCATGTTTGATTTGGCACATGTTTTTACGCTGGATGCCCTTCCTAACGCAACCCCTTCCCATTTATCCGGGCTTGGAACCGGCACTAAGGCTTGTGCAACCCTAATGGCTGGGGTTGGTTCCCTGACCGGGGATCGAACCCGGGCTGCAGCATTGAGAGCGTCGCATCCTAACCACTAGACCACCAGGGAACTTAGGTCTCATGATTATGCTTATTCGCCTTAACTGATGCTTGTTTCTGCATAACATCAGTGTAACATGAGGATAGTCCACACTATTACTCAAGCACCCCATGTGTGTGGGCATGTTCTAAAATATTCTTTATATATATATATATATATATATATATATATATATATATATATATATATATATTTATAAAACCAGACACATTAAAAAATTTAAAAAATTAAAAAGTTTTCCTTTTGGTTACTTCAGGTTTGTTTAGTTTTAGTGTCTGTGTGAAAATAAATGCGGAGCTGCACAGGGACTCCTGGCCTCATTTCTCTGTGTGGTGCAGTTACACATGGTGGAGATGACTGGGTTTCCAGGCCAGCTGTGGAAGAAGCACTCTGATTGGTCGGATTTGTCTTAGGCGTCGTAAGAACGTTCTAGTAAAGTGGAACTACAGTATATAGGTCAAACGGTGAGGTGGTGACAACCGGCACACTCACTTTTCACCACACAACATGATTCTTGGGTTTGTAATTTTAGTAACAACGATGAGGATTATAGGAAAATCTGCAGAGCCAAGTCAAAGCACACCGTACTGTTATAAAGCTCTATCTGTGGCTTTGGTTGTCTTTGTTTGGTTTATTTGCTTGTTTGTACACTGCAAGGTTGTGAAGGCAAGAAATAAAATGAGCATTTGATTGTGAAGATCTCATGCAGGAGCATAAAGAACACATTGATAATGCTGCAGCATTTCAGGTCTTTCAGGCCTTCAGTCCGGCTGAACTGCATTCATTATGCGGGTTCCACTGCAAAAACCTACTGCAGTACACACAGGAGCTGCACCAGGAGTACTGAGCTCGCTCTCTCACTCACTCACTCACTCACACACTCACTCACTCACACACACACACCTAAAAAAAAATAAAAAAACCTGAAAATGGTACATATTTTCAATAATTTTGAATTTTCTAGAAAAGAGTAAAGCAGTGTGATTGTTAAAGAAAAAAGCTTATTTACAATACCATAAAAAAACATATTTTTGAACTGCTGCATCACAAGGCAGCATAACATACTCTGAGGAAAGCAAAATGCCTTACAATGCGTACTTAAGCTTGAGAACGCCCAAGACTGGCTAGTGTCTCTGTGATTGACCGCAATGACACAGAGAAAAAAAGTGTGGTCAATCGAATTTAATTGTCTCCAGGCAACAAAGGGATTGTTAGGATTCGATGGCTGTGGCTGTGGTTTCCAAACTCACTGATTCTGTTCCTATTTGTTTTGTTTTCATTGTTTGTTTCAGTACTGATATTCAAGTAAATGTTCAGCACCAAACAAAAAACACATCTGTCCATAGACTGAACTGTAATATTTATTTAACCTATCATGCAGGTAAAACTCTTCCATTCAAACTACCTGCAACTCACTCATTTGTTTCCCAACATAAATAAAAATGCTTTGCAAATTAAAGGTATTGGACCATCATATGAATATAAACATGCATTACCACTGAATACAATCAAATAAAGTTTCCTTCCTCGATGAAATAACTTAATTGTGTGAAGCCACTAACCATGCATCAGGTTTAAAACAAGTTTTAAAAAACGTAATATTAATGGACTTAATGCTTCATATTTAAACACATTCAGATGGAATATACAGATGTGTGAAAGATCTGTATATGACACAAGGGCTGTATGTGACACAACACAGACTGTGTTACAGAACAGCTAAAGATATTTCTGCTATTAAGCTTTGTTGAAGGCACCAACACAGTGAGCTTTATGAAGCCGTAATCAGCTCCAGGGAATTAAAGGGTTTGCTTATTTTGTCTGTCGAGCGCTTGAGCTACAAAATACATGTCTTATTCCAGCAAATAAGTAAATAGAATGTCTTTCTGTCATGAATATTCCATACAGGCTATTACTTCAGGGCATCCAGATGTGGATGAAGCAGATGGTGTTTGAAGACTTGGAGAGAAAAACGAATTAAGGTTGCTGGAGTTGCTCTTTAATGTATGCTCAATAGCTACTATTTAATATATGATGACAAAACATCCTTATCCAATAAAACTTCCCCAATATGTGGAATATATTATATATATATATATATATATATATATATATATATATATATA
>JAAIIK010021355.1:0-22648 GCA_014706435.1 Silurus glanis
TTTCTTTCTTTCTTTCTTTCTTTCTTTCTTTCTTTCTTTCTTTCTTTTCTCACTCTATGCCTACTTTCATGTGTATCTTCTTTGTACTGCAGCTGTGACAGTGGTCTTTGAAAGATGATGAGTAAGTGATCATGTTCAAGGTCAAACAGGGCAGCAAGCAATGATAAAATCGTGGAGAGAGAGTGAGATGGAGAGAGAGAGGATAAAGAGAGAGAGAGGATAAAGAGAGAGAGAGGATAAAGTAAGGAGATGTCTGGATTCCAACTTTGTGGCCAAAGTTTTTTCTCTCTCTCTCTCTCTCTCTCTCTCTCTCTCTCTCTCTCTCTCTCTCCCTCTCTCTCTCTCTCTCCCTCTCTCCCTTTTTCCAACCTAAAAGTGCAGTGGGCATCATGTGGCAGGATGGTATTTCTAGGTCAAGCCGACTACTGCGTTATCTTCCAGAAACATTAGATATACAGACTCTGAAGCAGAACCGTATTCATTTTTGAAAGTTTATAGATCTCTGTGAAGCACCTGCTCACAGATTAAACGTCTGGAGCAGATTTCACATAAGCGCTGTTGACCAGTTCTATTTTCGACATCAAACACTTACCTGTATCCCAATACACAGTGTAATGCAGCTGGTAGGACAAAAAAATTTTTTTCTGTCTTTCTGCTTTGCACTTGTCCTGGACTAAGCAGCCACAGCATTTCCTACGAAGTGCGATAAGTAAACATGGACCTTTCAAAACCCTGCTCTCCCTTAGGCCCTCCACCCTTTTGGTTTCTCCAGAGACTCTTGGTTAGCTTACACTAAAACACAATTTGCTCTTAACGCGAAGAGCACTTTCTGTACATCCTCCATTTCTCTCTTAAACTGTTCCATGGTGACTGACAGATATGAACATTATGACTAATGTTGATTGTACGGCGAGGAGAAAAAAAAACAACAACATTGCATTATCATTTGGCCTGTGTACAACTCGCAGCTGCAAACAATAGCAGTACAAAAATATTGTAACATATGCAAAGAATTGCTTCGCATTTCCACTGAAGTCTGACTTCCTGATGGTTTTGATAAGATTACTGGCTTTTCTTAAACAGGATGTGCCTTTTAAAAAGCATGCTTTATGGACATACCCAGAACAGTTGCATAACGGGCGTGACCGAGAGATTCTCTTCGGAATGAAACTTTCAGATTCGCCAGGGAGGGGAGTTTATCAAAGTGGCGGCACAAAGCAGATTTAACACCGCCCGTATTAAAAAGACATGCAGCGGTTCAATATTTAAAAAGCCCATTTGTCATGACAGCAGTGCTTTTTTTTTTTCAGTCAAGAGCATATGGCTCTTCTACCTGTTTATGGTCTTGTCTTTTCTTATCGTCTTTCATGTAAGAGGCAAAGAGAACGCGACAGGAAAAAAAAAAACGAAGAGATTTTCAAAAGACACTGAAGAATCATTCAATTAATGGCGGCGTGATGTAAAATAATTACTCGACTTGCCTTCCATAATGAGTACCTCTAATTAGCCATACATTTGTTTTGTTTTGTGACTCCAGTTATGAAGAGCTAGTGAGTACATGGAAGTAGGAACGGATCTTTTTTTTTTTCCTTTCTCTCTCTCTCTCGCACGCTTTCTTTTCTCTGTTTCAGTTGTGCATACATCTAACTGCCTGAAGACACAATTTAGAGCCCATGTATGCACACAAGCAGTTGTAAATAGTGTAGCGTGTTAAGGAGATTTGTTCTATCTCTCTCTCGCTCTCTCTTTCCCACATGCTTTTATTTTAATTAGCCATGCAACAATTAAAAGATTCACAAACTAAATTGAACCTTGTCTCCCTCTCCTCCCGACTTGATTTCACCACCTGTCAAAACAACACCCCTTGTTGAAGTCATTATGCAAAACTCATACGAACAGAACCAGCATGGGCGAAAAGAAAGCAGCAATTATTTCTGATATTCACTTATTCAGGGGTTATACTGACATTTGAAGGTTTCGGGAAAGGTAAGCTATGTTTGCTCCTACCTGCAAGGAAACACACACACATAAATGGGCTTGAAAAAAAAAAAACATAAAAACTGAATCAAATCCTTAGATTGGAATTGAACAAATAACACTTTACACTTTAGGGATTACTAAAACGTAGGTCAGAAAGTTTCAGAAATGTGTTTAATTTGGACCCATATTATTAGATTAGCTCAAAAATAGACTGTGCTAATCAGAAAACTGTATCAATTCAATCATTTCACTTGATTCACTTGACGCCATATACATGCAAAAGCAGCAGTAATGTGGGCACCATTGTTCACACACTCACCTCCGTACTTTATAAACATCTAGAGAATGAACTATTCGTTGGCACGGCTCACTCAAAACCTCCCGGTCCATTTGGTTTCCAAGTCAAAATGTACAACGCTCTTCAATATTAAACATGATCTGAGCTCTGACAACCGAAATTTCAGTAGGATGGAACGCAAAAGTGATAATTTGTTACGTTTGTAAACTACACAAGAGGCTTTTTAAGTTCAAACAGTAAGCATAATATGAAATCCACTGTGTGTACTGTCTGAAACACTGAGTATGTGATTTTAGACACAAAGCATTTTTTTGCTTTATTCGGTTTCACATGTATGAACATGTGTGAATAACAGTTTTACTGTGTGATTCAGAACGCAATGTCCCATGGTGAGATACTATCCTTATTATTTACCTTTGTATTTATTGCATAGTAATGTAATGCATGTAATGCAAATTTCTGAGGACCTGTGACCCTCCTGTATGTGTAGATAAAAGGAGACATAATCCAGCCATAAAAGACTGGACAATCAGAATACTAATCTGAAATCCAACCCTAACCTTATCTAACACCTACTCTAATCTTTTATAATTTGTTTTTTCAATTTATTCTGTATGTATAATTATGAATTTGCGAAACCATGTCCATGCTCCTGGTGCATGAAATCAAATTTGAGCAATTAAGGTTTCTTTTCTGTTCTTAAATAAATGTAAACCTTTCTGGTGTTCAACAGTTTTTTTTTTTTGTTTTTTTTTTGGACAAGAAAAACTTGCAATCAAACCCAGTGTGAAAGTATGACTCTTCTATTAATCAGAGAAAACAGTAAACACGTGTATTCATTACATGTTTGTATGTGAGAGGAACACCTTTTGGAAGCACCCCACACATCTTCATTTCAAGACCCCCACCAACACTCCTCTCCAGCCTGCTGTCTGCTTAACAAATGCTCAAAGTTATTAATCTTCCTCTCTACACACAGCGTAAAATCTACAGGCAGGAGTCCCCACACACTGCTGTGAATACCATTGCACAACACACACACACACACACACACACACACACACACACACACGCGCTCGCGCGCACGCACAGTACATCTGCTGTACTTCAGGATAACACTGTGAATAGATAGCATAAAGGGATGCTTTGAGCTTTTGACCGGCGTAAGATGATGATGACGATGATGATGCCGTGAAGCAGCACAATGAACTGTGGGAATTCTCTGGTCTCCCATTGATCTCGCCTCCCCTGGCATCCCAACAAGCCTGTCTGACATAGGGATGAAAAGAGCAGCATTTTTCCTCTCTTTTCTTCCTCCTTTCGCTTTTTTTCTCCGCAGCTTCATACTGATCTGTAGAGATGAGCTGAAAGCTGAACTACCTGTTGAAAAGTTCTCTTAAGACCTCCTCAATGATATATTGTGTAAGTCAGAGAGAGGAGAGAGAGAGGAGAGAGAGAGAGAGAGAGAGAGAGAGAGAGAGAGAGAGAGAGAGAGAAAATTATGATAAATGAGGGGTGGGGGGGCAAAAGAAGTAAGATTCCCTAAGCCAAATATATTCATGACTGTTACACAGGGCTCGTTCTAGAATCTGCAATCATACCTCTATAATTAGGCCGTACACACTGTTTTCTGTTGTGACCACAAATACACAAACACCACCTCCATTTTGTGACGAGCCACAATGAAAATGGCTTTGTTCTTTCAGCCTGTGTGTCTTTTGCGTTTGATTCAGTTTAGTTCTTGTGCTGGGAACCTTGCCTTAATGCCTCATTACAGCCACTAATAATCCAGTTCAGTCAAAGAGCATCGAGAGGAAGAAAAACAAGGCACGTTTTATTGGATTAATTAGATGCATTCTGAAGACCACCTGCAATAGACTAAACAGAGAGAGAGAGCGAGAGAGAGAGAGAGAGAGAGAGAGAGGGAGAGAGCAAAAGAGAGAGAGAGAGAGAGAGAGAGAGAGAGAGAGAGAGAGAGAGAGAGAGAAAGTCAGGCCTGAGACACTAATATGCACAAAGTGGGATTCAAGCCACGATCTGCTCATGATTTATCTATTGTGCATTTCGGCCCATACGTCCATAAATACATAGCATGCACATCATATCCTCGCATTAGATATGCACCATATGGCCAGCAGTTTTGAAATTCTTCACCTCATTTTTTATTTCAAAGTCATTAATGACCATGTGGAACTTGGGCTGACTTTTATACCGAGTAAATAATGATTGATTTATTAATGATGATGACCTCCATTATAATTAATTAACGCGGCACCTCATAGTAATTAGTCAATGAATTTTGATCAATATACCGCAGGCTCAAGATTACAGAATAACCAATAATGATCTACATTAACCGAATGATTAGGTGATTGTTTCTTATTTTCTTTCTTTAAATGAAAGAATGTAAAAAAAAATAAAAAATTTAGCATACATACCTGTATAATTAAAGTCATGCAGAAAAATAGTTTTTTTGTTCTTTGTAAGGTAAGATGTGCTTAAAAAGTCACCTTTTCCAGGGCCAATTCAAGGCTCAGTTGTAGTGGTGTGTGTTTTATAGAGAAGTACTTACGTACTTCATCCTGATTTGTGAGATCCGGCAGGGATCAGCTCAAGGACACGAGCGCATAAAGTCATCGGATCATAGTGTAACCATTTTATTTAGCTGTTTTTTCAAAAAAATTATTCAGGCATGCTCTCTCAGACAGATATATAAACTAAAGCTATTTGATCTGAATAAGTTATTTATTAAATGGCTTCTAACTCTACACTTATAATCATATCTATTTAAAAAATAGGAGTATAGTATTATATAGGAGGCCTACCTATACAGTTTTCTCTTCATCTAAACTTGGAGACCCAAACCTGTTCCAGCATGACAATACCCCTGTGCACAAAGCAAGATCCATGAAGATATGCTTTACATTGTTTGGAATGGAAGATCTCCTGCTATAGAGCTCTGACCTCAACCCTATTGAACACCTTTTAGAGGAATTGCACCTCAGGCCTCCTCAACTCACCTACATTAGTACCTGACTTTATTAACACCATTGTGGCTGAATGAGGTCTCACACAAATCTCCACAAGCCCACAAGCACACTCCAAAAACTAGTGAAATATCTTCCCAGAAGTGTGGAGGTTATTCTAACAGCAAATGGGGATTAAATATGAAATGTTCAAAACGCACTTATGAATCATATGATATGGGTGTCCACAAACTTTTGTCTAAATGGTCTAAGTGTAAAATAGACTTTAATGATCCCGCGCTTCGGTTACTTAACAGAATATTGGCAGGAAAAAATACTTTTACAAATGCGATCCAATGTTAGGGTTAATGCTTTTTGTCCATTTGGCTGTTTTTGTGCAATTTACCTTCACTGCTATCTGCTGTGGCTGCTGTTCCCACCAGAAGCATCCTCACGTTCGTGTGTTCCAACTTTCCCATGTTTAAAGAACAATTTCTATAGTTTGCAAAACAAACAGAATCAGTAATGCGAATGTGCACGAGTGTTTGGTTCGAGACTGAGAGGTTAGAGCTGAAGTAGCAAATATTCCTGCGATTGAAAGTATAAATGCATCCTGCTCATTTTGTGTAAAACCACAATCAGATCAAAGACGTTTAGCACGATCATCACACGATCATCTTAGTTACAGCAAAGGTAAAAGTTTTAGTCTCAAGTGTTGCCTACACTAACATTGTGCCTGAAAGTCTATTGTAAACACATGACGCAGCTGCGATGCCTAATCCGCAAAGGTAATAATATATTTTAAGCATGTTAAGCACAGGTGCTGGCAGTCACTGGATGAGATAATATGCGCACGCACGCACACACACACACACACACGCACACGCACACGCACGCACACACACACACACACACACACACACACACACACACACAAAAAGGCCTACAAGGATACACAGTGTCGGTTTTTTACTTTCTAATTAAGGTGTGTGGTGCAAAGCAATTTGCAGTGCAAGACAGAAAGTTAAGCATAAGATAAGACACGAATCCGGTTGTTTTGCCGTGTTGCTTGAAAGGCTGTGTATTAACCACAGACATGCATGCCACTGGCTCCCGTGTGAGAACGCACCAACAGAGGAAGTCTCGGTGGCTTTTAAAAAAGCTTGGTGAGAAAGTTAGCATTAATTAGAGCGTGCGGCTGCTCTTAGACTACGTGTGGCAGGTACAAGAAAAAAAAGAAACACACACACACACACACACACACACACACACACACACACACACACATACACACAGACCTCGTCTCAGTTTTACAGCTGCAGAGCGGTCGTCCCAGACCCGAACAAGGAAATCGAGGGTCCACAGGAATGAAGAGTTAGGAAGTGGGTCTGCTCTGGATCACCCACCAATGGCACTCTTGCACATAGGTGAGGCTAGGCTAAACGTTCGGCGAGTTATAGATGTAGATAAGCTTGAGTTCTTTTAAAGATCAAAGCTCTGATGTATGTGCTTCTTTTATTTTTATCTGGGTCATGGTGCATAGATATATAATGGAGGAAACCATTATAGGACATTATAGATTTTACAGATCAAATCTGCAAAGCTGATATAAATTTTATTTTTTTTCTTTCTTTCCTTCTTTCTTTTTTTTTTGTTGTTATGAAAGTGACTACAAAAAAATCTTAAATTAAGTGGATTGCAATAATCAAATAAATAAATAAATAAATAAATAAATAAATGTGATGATATCTGTGGTATTTTTGGAAAAACTGACCCTGATTCAGTTTGGAACTGTTATTGTATATGGATTAACTACGCCAGTATTGTCAAATGTAAGAGCACTAATATGACGTAGGTTTTAATTTCTATGTTTCTTTAGAGATAAGGTTCCTGGCATTGAGCTTTTTCTGATTATACTGTGGAAAATATGCGTGTTGTAGATAATTGCACCATAGTGATGCCTCTCACTGAGTATTCCCACAGAGCCTTTTTTTTTTTTTTTGGATGGCCTTTTAAAAGATTGCATTTTGTATGTGTGTGTGTGTGTGTGTGCGTGCGTGCGTGCGTGCGTGCGTGTGCATGTGTGCCTGTATATACAAGTGTAAGAGAAACAGTTTTTATGTCTCCGAAAGTACATGTCACATTTTTAACCATAAGAAATGCCCTTTTTTAATATGAAAAAATAGAAAAAACTGGAATGACTTGGGAGCAAGAAAAGCATATTAATGTGCTTCATTTGCATACACTCGTCAGTGAGGGTATGTTCAAAAACAAACTGGATTCGTCAGTTCATTTCACAATGTTCTTTTGTCTATCTGCCTTTGTTATATGGTAAAGATAAAGGAGAAAATCAAATTGAAGAAAAGGGCAAGCTGCTATCTCGCCAAATGAGCAACAGCTCATCAGGCCTTGCTGAAATCCTACATTTCTATTGCAGAAAGCAGGGCGCATGGCAGCCACTTTCAAAGAGCCTTCATCTAATATCTGCAGGGACAGCGAAAAGCGAGTCAAACTAATTTTAACATCAATTTTAACAGTTCTCTGGCTGAAGAAACTCCGGAGTCATGAGCACTGGGGTAAAACTACAATATCAGCCCGACATTATTGACTTCGTCTGAATATTTGAATTGAGTTGATCGGCCACATTTGCGCAAATTCACCCATCAGTAATTTATGTTTGTCTTTAACTCACTCCTCCAATTTTATTTTGCTGAATACGAGAATTCATGCAGAAAACGCTTAGCAATGTAGATTTTCGCAGCACGCATGCCTACGCGCGTGAGTGTGTTCATAACCAGTCATTAAATCCATAATACACCTACAGAGCATTGTTCCAAGCCAATGCTTGCGTTTCTTTACATTCCTCAAAGATGTAGCAGAGGGACAACGTGAAATGGCATCCATCAGCAGCCCACAATGCATTCACCATGAACTGGAAGTGACCACAGTGTTTTATTCATGTCGGCGCGATAAGCGTTCACGTCCAGCACAGCGTAGGAAGAGTAAATAGCTAACAAACAGGCAGCCCTTATTAGAGCCCTTAAGTTCCGAGTGTCAGCAAATATGTGCTTCACGCCCACTGCTAAAACAACGCCAACTATGTACGGCTGATTTTATTTGATTTATTTTTTATTTTTATGATCTATTGTTTGTGCCTAATTGTGGATAACATAATATAAAATATTGTACAACACTAGGCACTATAAAATTCACATGCTTGTAGAGAAAGTAGCATCCTGAAGTTCCCGACTCATGCTGAGGAGACAGGATGCTGAGTCATTAGCTCTCCTTTGGGGTAAACTGGGACAATCTGCACCATTTAAAAGGTTTATTAATGACCAAGCTGTACAAGTTTCCTGCCCTATCACACATTGAGAATGTGTGTGTAAGAGAGAGTTTGAGATAGAGATAGAATAAGAAAGAGTGTGAGAGAGAGAGAGAGAGAGAGAGAGAGAGAGAGAGAGAGAGAGAGAGAACGATGAGAAACAGGCATTAGTGAAATTCTTTTTGTTTTGTTTTTTAACTAAAGGTGCTTTATATCCATAGCTTTAATGGTCTCTGCCTTTGACTTTTAAAGGAATGTTTCTCATGCTAACACTTAGCAGTCAGCCTTGAAATCATTATTATTATTATTTATTTTTTAATATAATTACAGTCATGTGTTATAACACATGGCCACTGTTACTAAGCCGCATACTAATCAGCTTAATGAGATATTATACAATATTTTGTTGACTAAAGCAAATCTTGCGTTATTGTTTTTGAAGCTTGACCCTGTTTGTCACAGGGGAATGTTGCGAAACCATTATCCCTCCTTAAGACAGCACACAGCATCCTAAATTTTCACAACCCTGCCAGATGACAACAGACTCTGCTTGTGTATTCATTTCATCCTGATGGTGCACTGAGCTGCTCTGTGGCCATTTTAAATGCCTGGGAAGCCTCTGATACATTGGGAACCCTTTCAATAATGCCAACTGTTGTTTTCTACTCATCGGAAGCCATATGAGAGTGAGAGTGGAGAGAGAGAGAGAGAGGGGGGGGGGGAATAAAAAATAAAAAAACGAAGGCGAGAGCAAAGTGATTCGCATCAAACGTAATGTGCCTCTTAATGAAAAATTACGCCAAGACAAGTGTCGCAGCACTGAGATAAGGGTGTGTGTTTACTGGAGTAACCCCTTGGTTTTAAGTGCTATTGTTAATATCATAATTGTAGCATTGCGACGGCTTCATGACAATGGCCCTGCTCTGTTTCATTAAGGCGTGTAATTGGAGGAATTCTGATAGGATGGGCCCAAGTAGTTTAATTATGCAGTGCCTTGCCATGTTTACTGGGTAATTATTGCCTCAAAAATTGTGTTACTGTTTGAGAAAAAAGTTCTGAGACTTACAGCTTTTCCCCCAAGTGTGAGTACATGTAGTACTTCATAAATCAGAAGGAGATAAACTCACTTTTTTCTTCACACTCGTCACTGTAGTGCAGTCATCGCTATTAACTATTTCTCCCCCTCCTCGCATGCAGACTGCGTAAAAAGCACCAGAGAAACGTGTGAGAAGAATTTGTTTTCTAGCTTTGGAATTCACATTTCAGTTGCACTTTAGAACTAAAGTGTTAGTGATAAACACCTACACCTTCTTTAGTGATTGATATAATGTTCTTGTCTTTGTGCCAAACCCTGCTTGGGATTTTGTTTACTTGGGAAACAGAACTCCAAGCACAACAACTATGATACTTTTCTTTTTTTAAAAAATAACCATTTTTTTTGTTAAATTAGCCTTCACAAGTACATTCCTACAAATAGTAGATATAATTTGCAATGATGAAAGTAGTGTCAATGTTTAGATGGGAATTTTTAATTCAAATTTATTTCTTACTGCTTTACCTTCTTTTTTTTGTTCCTGAACTCTCATGTCTAATTTTCTATTGATTGCAAATAATAGATTTTGCCTTAAAGCTATCCAAAGGTGTGTACTGACGGAATTCTATCTCTGTCTTTTCTTTTCATTACACATGCAGGATGGAAGACTCTAGTTTGTGCCTTGGTGTGTCCTCAGCAGTCCCAGATGCTGACACCCATATCACCAGTGCCATGCTTAATGGCCGCTACCCAATCAGTCAAAAGCTGCATCAGCTGACAGCCCAACTTGGCCACGCCTTTCCTGACCTTCCAAGCCGCCAACAAATCCCGGAGGAAAAAGCTGCCACCCCATTGGATGAGAAGACACATGCTGCACTGGCAAGTCAGCCAATTAGCAGTCAGATGGCTTTGCTAGCCAATCAACTCAACCGCAACATGGATGCAGGTGCCCTTGGTGGCCTCAATGGTCGTGTCGACCTGCAGCAGTTCCTCAATGGACAAAATTTGGGAATCATGTCTCAGATGAATGATATAGAAGATGATGCACGCAAGAATCGGAAGTATCCATGCCCACTATGTGGAAAGCGATTCCGCTTTAATAGCATCCTTTCTTTGCATATGCGCACCCACACCGGTGAGAAGCCCTTCAAGTGTCCCTACTGTGATCACCGAGCGGCCCAGAAGGGCAACCTTAAGATTCACCTACGTACCCACAAGTTGGGCAGTTTGGGAAAAGGTCGTGGCCGTGTACGTGAAGAAAACCGACTTCTTCATGAGCTTGAAGAACGTGCTATCCTCCGTGATAAGCAAATGAGAAACAGCTTGCTGCAGCCTTCACAATCGCTTCCACCCCACCTGGGTGTGCAGAACCAAAACCAGCAACAGCCTGGCTCTGCATGTGGGCTCTTAACACCAACAAGTCTGGGAGGCACTTCGGATGGGCTTGCACAACCCTCTGCCTCACCTAAGCCAGCAGGCACTAACCAACAAGATGAGCAGGCACTTAACCCAGCCGTAGGCTTCCGCTGTACCTTTTGCAAAGGCAAGTTCAAAAAGCGTGAGGAGCTGGAGCGCCATATTCGCATTCTTCATAAACCATACAAGTGCACTCTTTGTGAGTTTGCTGCTTCCCAGGAAGAAGACCTCATCAGCCACGTGGAGAAGGCACACATCACTGCTGAGTCTTGCCAAGGGCAGGGAGCAGGAGCTGGTGGTGGAGAGAAGCCTGCCAATGAGTTTCGATGTGACGTCTGTGGCCAGATCTTCAGCCAGGCTTGGTTCCTGAAAGGTCATATGCGCAAGCACAAGGATTCCTTCGAGCACTGTTGTCAGATCTGTGGACGTCGCTTCAAAGAGCCCTGGTTCCTAAAAAATCATATGAAGGTGCATCTCAACAAGCTTGCCATTAAGAGTAAGCCGCCGATTGGAGGTGGAGCTGAGCAAGATGGGCCCTCTGTCAACAGTATAAGCAGCTTAGCACAAGAAGCTCATGCCAACCTGTACTCGCGTTACATCTCCTGTCTGCAAGGTGGTTTTCTCAGTCCTGAAAAGCAGAGCCTGGCTGAACAACACCAAATGTTGGCCAAGGCTGGCATAGCTATGAAAGAGAAAGAAATGCTGGGAAAGCTGTTGGGACCAATGGCTGGTATGAGTCATGGTCTGGGGGAGAATGAGAAGCGTTCACTCTTAGGTTGCTTGAACCTGGTGCCTCCTCTAAAGTCGAGTTGTATGGAGCGCTTACAAGCAGCTGCAAAGGTTGCAGAAATGGATCCACTTAATAGTTACCAGGCTTGGCAGATCATGGCACGTAGCATGGCCATGGAGCGTTCTTTCATGCCAAAAGATCAGCACCATGGTGCCCATGTGCAAGAGGAAGAAATGACTAGTGCTGCTGGGATAGTGGTCTTTGGGAAAGACAAACATGAGCACTCTACTTTAGATTCCAGTGAGTGCCTAAAACAGAAAAGCCACCCTGATGCCCTCCATGGGGTAAGAACTGGTGCAAGCATGCTGTCCATGAAGGAAGAAGCTGGGAGCTTTGATGGACACCGTGAGTTCCTGCCTCACCATGGTGGCCTGGGCCTCGGCCAGGGGCTCGAGTACAGTCTAGCCAGCATGAAAGAGAAGCCCACTGAGTGCCCTGACTGTGGTAGAGTATTCAGAACCTACCACCAGATGGTGGTCCACTCTCGGGTGCACAACAAAGACCGGCGCCCAGAAGACAGTTTGCAGCATGGCCTAGATGAGAGGCGTGGATCCGCCAGTGACCCCGAGTCGCAGTCTATCAGCCGTTCCACCACCCCAGGCTCATCCAATGTGACAGAGGAGAGTGGAGCTGGAGGAGGCCACTCCCAGACAGGAAGTGTGCAGGATGACAGCCCTCATCCTTCTTCTCCTTCCTCAGGTAAAACCATTTTATTGCTGATACTTACTAATAAATTATGCCCACTTAAGTGCAACAAAGGGGTTAATTTTTACATACTGTTATCATTTCCAACAGGAACTGATATTTATATTCAATTTATACAGGTTGAGTGGATCAAATAATACGTTTTTTTTTTATAATATTGCTCAAGCCACTACAAGTCGTAGCTCCTCATTTCACTAATGACCTGGAGACTTTAAACGTCACTTCAAATGCCAATCAATTGCCCGTTTTACTTTAGACTATATGCCTAGTTAATGATACAAATTGACAAGACACATGGCATCCACTACTCAGATATCACTGTAAAAATTCATGAAAGCGCTTTGAGGACATGGCCAATTACTAATGATTAAATCATTTCCATGTTAAAGAAAGAGACAGTGACTCTACCACCGCTGAGTGACACAAAGCTTTTTTTTTCCCCACATAAAGTGTGTTTAGTGGGATTAAGAGAATTTGCAGCTAATGATTACAGAAGTTTTTAAAGGTAACTTTTGCATTCCTCGCAGAAGAACACTGCAGCTATGCAGCCTGTCGGATAATTAGGTCATGACTATGTGATAATCAGTTGGTTTAAGCTAAACAAGACACTAATTAAAGATATACATATAAAGCAGGTCAAAAGAAAAAAGTGAACTCCATTTGCATGGTAAAATGTGCTTTTAAGTTGTTGAGGGGAGGAAAAAAAAAATAACACAGGCTGTAGTTTAGCTCAAGGCTCTAAGCAACTTAATTTCAACAGTACAGGAGGAATTGTTTATTTATTCCCTTATCACCCTCATGTAGTGAGATGGGTTTGAACATGCAATGGGCTATGCTTATTTTTAATCTAAGTCATAATAACAGACAACCCCAACCCCAATTAGGAATTAATGAAAATGAGAGGAAGATAAAGCCTATTTTTTTATAGAGAGATGGTTTAACCTAAACACATTTCACCAGAGAGAGGGGGGTGATATGAAAGTAATTATGCTATGAATTTTAATGCGGAAAGTTTGATGTCTTTTGCATCTCTTTTACGAGTACTTTAAAACAGTGATGTTTAACTCATGCCATTTTATAAACTCTTGTGAAATCTTGCTTTATTATAAAACTGTCAGGAAGACCTACACTGGCTATCTGGTTATAAGCAGGAATAATTATATAATATATAATAATTTATTCAGCTCGAGCTTTTGTGTTTCTGTACTCAGACATAGTCATATATTTAATAATTCAACTGTCATAACACCCCCCCCCCCCCACAAAAAGATTTCTTAAAGCATGATTGATTAATCGTCTGAGTAATGGTTGTTTTATGACATGCCCCATTTCATTAAGGTATAAACATTTCTTAACATTTCCTTTTTTTTCCCCCTCTGTCTTTCTCTCTTTGTCCTTGCTAGTGTTAAAGTGTGATCACCATTTGAAATCCCCATGTCGGTATCCTGCTTAGGTGCTAAGGGCGTGATGCCAGTAACCCCCCACCAGTCCCCACACTGACACAGCTGTGTCTTAAGATTGACCTTGAGGTCTCTGTGTAGCTGTGACAGACCAGGGAAGCTGATACATTCTCAGACGTGTGAATTCAAACATGTAAAGCCATGGTGCAAACATAGTTCTGCTTCTGTTTGTAGCATACCCTTTTTTTTGGAACCCACAACAAAGTTACAGGTAAAAATTGCAAAGGGAGGAAGTGAAGCAGCATTATACTCACTGGCCGAGTTCATGTAAAGCTTTAATATTAGTTTGATTAGTTGCATAAAATAATAAAAACGAACTGGAAAATAACCCTTTAATGATTAAATCAATAAAAAAACCCAAATTTTTCTGTGTGCCTTCATTTATTATGAAACGTGCATCTTCATGACTTTTGAAACATATTGTTTTTTTACTGTATGCACTTGCTTGCAAACATATGTGTTTGCAAATTAGGCAACAGGATGTGGCAGGTTATATACCTCTGTTTTACTTTTAATATCTCACTTGTTGCTGTCATCCTTTGAGAACAGACTTCCTCTCTCAACTGTAGGTTTTTTATCGTTTAAAAAAAATTCTCTTTAACACACAGCGGCTTTATCTGCCAGCCTCCCTTCGACAAGCTCTGCCAACCTCTAAACCACCTACCCACTGCAATTTTGAGTTAAACTTGAATTACAGTAATCAACAATAACATCTCAACTGTGAAAGAAGGTCGACACAATCGCTTTTGTCTTTAACACTACACTTGTTTAGAGATAGAGAGAGAGAGAGTTGCCTCAGAAACGTCCTTTAAGGACCTTTCTCCTCTCCCTCTCAATAATCAACCCTAAATGTATGCTTCTTATTCAATGGAATCTCTAGCCCTTTTTACGTCTGCTCTATCTTTTCCTTTATTACATTTTTTTTCCTCCCATCTCCTCTTTCATTTCTTATTACTATTACAAGATTGGTTTGACTGAGGAAGGAATCCATTGTTATTTCAGATTCTTCACTCGGAATTGGGCTCTATAAACAAGGGGGGGGCTCCACTTTTGATAGTGTTTCTGAATTCATTATGGAAGGCCTTTGAGCGACAGCATGGAGAGACAGAAAGAGCGAGGCAAAGATTGCCTTAAACAGCAGTTTATTCTGAATGCCACAACAGGCACTATTGAAACCTGAAGTAATGCTATGTAAGGCAGGGGTGTCAAAGCCAGATCTACAAATACACTGATTCCATCTGAATGCACACAAAAGGGTGAATGAAAAGGAAGAGGTCAGTGTTGTTATCAAAAGGCTGCCGGGGTTGAGGGTCAGCTAGACTTTCTTCTTTGACGACATGCTAATATTCCTCTTTTTATTCAAAAGTTTTTTTTTTTTTAAACTTTATCATCATCATCAATCTAATTGTAAAAAGAGGCCTTAACTCACACAAAGGTAATCTCCTATTACCTGCATATTCAATCTGGTGTCCCATTTTTCCTTCTCCTGGTCTTTTCAAATAGCCATAAACACCCTTTTATAATTTTTTTCCTCCCCTTGAAAATCTTAAGGGATAAAGAGCATTTTAACACAACGAGGATTACATTACATATCCCTTGGTCCTCATTGCTGTCCAACACGTCGGTGGAGCGCTTGCGCCATACAAATCGAAATTGGATTTTGCCAACGGATGCCTTAGGTTATAAAGCATGGATATTCATCTAATTACGCAGTTACAATAGGGGTAATTACACATGCAGAATTACTGTTACAATGTAATTGCTGCGTAATTAAAGTCCAAATAAAACCAAAATGTTCTTCCTTTCATTTGTTCAGACTTTTCAAACAAATGTTTCCTATGTTTTCTTTTTTATTGTGTGCTAACGTCTAGAGTTTAAAATTTCCTGATGATTTCTTTATTTACATTTAATGTTAGTTATGAATTAAAATAAACACACAGTATTATAAGTGTTCTATATTATATTATATTATATTATTTTATATTATTTTATATTATATTATTTTATATTATATTATTTTATATTATATTAAATTATATTACATAATTTTTTTATTGAATTATATTATATTATTTTATATTATAATTATATATTTTTTATATTATATGTATTAATCCTCCATTGGCACTCAATTGGTACTTTATCACTTATTATATATTTTACTTTTGAAGATGTTTCATATCCCGAATTCTTTTCATTATTATTCCGCCTGCTTATATTCTTCGTTTTTGTTTTTTCTTCAAGCACGAATATAAATCACTCATTTTTTTTCTTTACCAGCCTCAGTCTGTCTTGTTTCTTTTTTTTTTCTTTTTTTTAGTGGTAGCTCACAAAAAAAGTGAAAAGATGTCATAATGTGTGAGGCGAGTTCATTATGCTGGCGTATTTCAGTACAGTAGGTCAGGGCTCTGGTGTCCTTAAATGATAAAAGCCCCATTCAGCGCATTAATTGTCTGAATGCTTGCCTGATTGACACGCCTTGGATAAATGTAGGCTTAGTATTTTTGTGCATGCTTGAACAATATAAAAGGCCAATTTATTTCCCCCTCAGTAGCTCATTTGGTTTCTATCTCTCGCATGCCTACTTTTCTTTCTATATTTCTTTCTTATCCTTTCTTATACTCTCTTTTTAGACTTAATTTGTAAATATTACCCATGGTGGGAATTAGCATTTTTTTTTCTCCAATATATTTAAATTTCCAATTGTATTCCAAAGTGTATATGAAAGCAAGGCTGAGCGTGTTGTCTCTCTGTAATGCCCGTACTCCTTTGAGGCTGTCACCGGGCAGTCCTTATGAAACATTTATCAGTCTGTTTTATGTCTTAATGATCCTGTTAGGATTCCCTGCTTGGTTATGGAGACAACACAGAGCAATGTAGTGGGGAGAGAGAGAGAGAGAGAGAGAGCGAGAGAGAGAGAGAGAGAGAGAGAGAGAGAGAGAAAGGGAAGGAAAGAGAACAGGTTGGAGAAAGTAAACTGCATGCAGTATACCAACCAGATTTTAATTCCATGTCTTTGCCAAAACATTGCTTACCTTTCTCCTGTACAAGCCTCCTTGGCAAGGACGGGCTTTTTTCATCACTCTCTCCATTTCTGTTTTATGTTTTTATAATTAAAACATAATATTTATCTTTCCGTAACAGAAGGATGCTGTGCTGGGGTAGGCAGCCTGTTTGAATATTAATATTTTAAATGCATCAGTATGACATCTCTTCAGCAGGCTTGGAAGGTGTCATTGCTTTAATTGGGAAATTGTGATCTTGTGCCGTGTTAACCCTGTGTGATACGGGGAGCCGTGCTTGGCTCGGTGGAAGGGTTCAGGCGAGTCTTTTGGTCACTCAGTCCGCTGGACAGCCAGAGCCTTGTTGTTGACGCTGAGTTCCCTTTCACGAAAGTTGAAACTATTTGCTGAATGGCAGGATGGCACGCTGTTTTTTGTGCCTGTGATGGGAATGTTGACTGGAGAGCGGGAGGGTGACAGCTGTCTGACTCCATCAGAGCCGAATTCCTCTGGAATGAGTCTCTCTCTCTCTCGCTCTCTCTCTCTCTATTCCTCCTGTCTTTTCGCGTCTCTCAAAAAACCAACGCATACAAACAGTGGATCCGGGTAGGAGGCTGCTTTGTTTGAACAAGTTAACTTGGGCATGATTGGGGTGCCTTTCGTGTGAAAGAGCAAGTGAATACATTGACCTTTGTCTCATTAAAAATGGAGGACCAGGCATATGATACCATGACAGAAGAATCTTCCTTTAGCCTCCCCTCCCTCCCTTACTTTCACCCCCTCCCCTAGTCTTTCTACAGTAAGTCTCTTCTTCTTCACTCTCTTTAACTTTCTCTGTCTTTTTTATGCTCATTATAAAAAAACGTTATATGGATTAGTATTTCGAGACAGATACACTTGTCACAGATTGCCTTTTCTCCCACAGCCATGCTGTGTTGGATAGCACAGGACAGGGTTTTGTGGTGGGGGGTGGAGGGCATTCATCATGCGCTGATGAGTATCTCTGTCCTTTTTCCACTCTCTCATTCCCTTTTTTCCCCTTTCTCTCTCTCCTAACACCATTGACAGGCCACATGAAAAAGCCTTTTGTTTCAGCATCACAACACTGACATGAGGCAGATAATGACACGAAAAGTTTGCATGTTCTTATATTTTTTTTTTGTGATATTTATTTTTTAATCAAAAGGAAATAAAGGAGACAGAGGGTTCTCGAATGGTCAGGAGAAAGAAAGGGTGGGGGGGAGAGTCTACGGATTAAGATCTTCATTTCTTTGCGGCCATGCATTCCAATTGTTCTTAAAATATTTGGCAATGTCAATTAGTAAGAGAGCAGAGCTAGCTGATGAACACAATTTTCCACTAGACTGAGCACCCTATTGTTGTGGAGCGAGGAGCAGATTTCTGAGGTCATTATCATTCCCCGTTAGCCTGGCCCAGCTGCTCCTCTCGACTCTAGCCAAACTCGACACCACAGCTCAGGGTAGCAGGCAGCAACAGGGGGCCTGGAGAGAGAGGGAGAGAGAGGGAGAAAAGGAGGGAGGGAGGACTGGCAGCAGAGAGAGAGAGAGAGAGAGAGAGAGAGAGAGAGAGAGAGAGAGAGAGCGGGAGAGCAGAACTGTGCATGATAGAGTGAGATGGAAATTCAGGGATCGTTGGAGAGGGCATGATGGGTGATGAGGAGTGAACGAGGGTCAGATCTCACAAAACGTGGCCTAGGTGCTACTTTGAAATGTGAGCGAAACGGCTGGTTGGGAAGAAGGGAGGTGGGCAAAAGAAGGGAGAGAGCATGGGGAGACAGAAGGAGAGGAGTGCTGTGAAACAGAGTGCTGGGAGAGAATTAAAAAATCATTCATACGGCTCTTGGAGCCGAACGTTTAGATTATGGAGGCGAAAAACTTCGGATGGTAATGTGACTGGGGGAAATAAAGAGCTGGGATGCCATAGCGCTCTGCTTGGGCAAATCTTTTTCCCCCTGCAGATCCCTCCTCTGGCAGATGGGGGTAAGACAGGGCAAACTTAGCACAGACACAAAGAGGTAGATGAACACATAGTGGACGGGTGGAATTCTATTTTTCGTTTTGCTCACAGTACATGACGCAGACAGTGTTTTAGGGTGTACAGTCAACTAGAGGATAAAACTTGGGTCTAGGGTAGTTAAGAAATAGATATACAGATATAAGTATTTTGTAAAACATAGAACCATACAAATTTGCTTGTTAGGCTATTATACTAGTTTCCTTATCATTTGTCCAGGTATGAAGTGTAGCAGTAGGAATGATAGAGAACGTGGTGTTTTATTCTCTGTTCATCTCCTCAAGCGTGCTGTGGCTGTTACAAGTGGTATCATGTGCTGGGATGCCACTTCACCACCCATGAGGATAAAGAGTTCAAGGTGCTATGAGATCTGTGAGCTCTATGAGACCTGTATTTGTTTACTGTTAGAAATATGTATCTGCGTTTACATTTAAACATTATGTGGAAATTGTCTAAATGTTATTTTTCCACTTTGCCCCTAGAAAATACCTCTAAAGGTAGAAATGGCAGCACTGTCTGCCTGATCTGTGTATTCTGGCTCCTTTCAATGTTTTTTTTTTTATGGGATTCCAGTCCTGATGCACACCTCTATTCCTGCAAAGCTCTCTGGCAAGCCTTTCTAAACCAAAAACCAGCAAACAAAGAAGACATAAAAGAGTGAATCGTATTAAAGTTTTTATTTGTATGTGTAGAACACGTTTTTTTTTATATTTTGAATAATGAATTCATGTTTAAATACAGTACTGCCGTGTACGTGCGGAATGTTACAGGAAAGCCTGCTCTCGTTATGTAACCTTTAGCTCCCTGTCTTCTATCTCCTTCACCCTCCTTGATCTTTACCAGTCAGTTAGGAAGTTGCTTTACTCGTTATGTGTACTATTGGCATTTATCATTTCCACCGCAGACATTTTGGTTTGTGTAGCGCTCCAATAAGGATCTCTTGCCCTTTTCAGCAACTCAGGCGTACAGCCGCGTTGTTTATTGTTGCTGACAGTGATAGGAAGTGGCCATGTGAACATTACTACCTCCTGCGTGTTTGAGTGGCTGGTTTTTGATTAATAAGAGGTGAATTATTTGATCTGGAGTGTAGGACACTGCAGTGTCTCTGGGCTTCTCCTCCCCCTCTTGCACAGGGGAGGGCTGATAAGCTGCCCCAATGGAAAGCTATGGAGCTCATCAGTGGATGAGTTATTTACTCCCTACGCACAAGGCCACTTAAACCCTACAGGCAGTTTATTTAAATTTTTTTCCTCCTACCTTTAAACTTTTCGATTTTCTTCTACGGCTCAATTGCCATGTGAAATGCCACGTTTCACCAGATGCTGTCTCTTTTCTACATTGATTAAAACGACAAAAAAGTGAGATGCACTGTTTTATTCTTACTCTACAAAACATCATCGTACTTGCATCATTGTATCCAAAAAGAAGCTGTTTTTTAGATGATGAAAGGTTCTTTTGACTCAAAAGAAAGAAAGAAAAAAAAGAATTCGAGAAGAAAAAAAAAGCCCCCTCACTTTTGTACTCGCCAGCTGTACGTTTTAATGTGCTCCCAGTAGCATTTTCTCTCCTCCCCATTCTCTCCCTGTTCCTCTTCCCACTCACACCTTTCCCTGTTTGCTGGCTATACGTCTCACCCTCCCCTCACCTACCTGTAGAAAGTTTGCGTTGCATCAAAGCTATGCTCTCAGCTCGCAGCTGCCAAGCTCCTCGTCCCCTGTTAGCAGGCATCCAGCTGTCAGGCTCAGATAGGAGGAAGAGAGGGAGGAAATCTCTCACCAGCCATATGGTACCGAGTTCTGCCGGAGCATCACCGCTCCGTGGGCAAATGGCAAACTCATATATCTCATCAACACTGTTAATATCCAGCTCAGAGATGGAGAATATTAGCCTTTTCACCCTCCTCCATCCGAAACTGGGATGTGGAAGACTGGGAACCCAGCTGGATTCAGATCGCATGCTATTTCGCCATGTTCTCAAGCTGCTTAAAATGGGCGAGTGTGTTTCTGTTTGGGGTAAGGAGCTGCTCTGTGATTTCCAGGATCCTCTGTGATTCCATGGATACCTGCCATGTAGTGCTAGGTACCACGTCCGCTTCCTAACCGCAGCTGAATGTAAATCCCAGAACAGGTTGCAATGCTTAAAAAATGGCGAGGAGAAGCAGCCACATTGAAGATTTGATATACCCAGCCCTTGAGAGTGAGGCTTCCATGTTTCGTCTATTAACAGGATGCTATTTTTCCCAAGTTAATCCTACCAGGCCTGTGCTATCAGCTTCAACTGCCTGACTGTAAGTGCTGCCTTATGGCATTGCAAGCCTCGGTGAAGCAGTGGTATTATGGGTACATTACCACGTAATGCTGAAAACACTGTCAAACTCAGCGTGCGTGAATCCTCGTTTTTTTTTATTTATTTATTTTTTCCCATGCACCATCAGTGAGCATAGCCCTGAGCAGGAGGTATACTGGGTAATTGGTAAGAGAGAAAGAAATGAGTGTATACCTCGCGATTCTATGTAAAAATGACTCGGAATGAGATAAATTCCGAACCCACAAATCTTTTTTTTCTCAACCCAACCTGAAGCAGTAGCCATTAGAAGTAGGAGCTTGCGAGATTAATATGGCGGTTGCAGTGTTTTGGAGGGACGGTAGCGTTAATGGCCCCACTGGGTTTTTAATGAGTGTTGTGCTCCAAACAAAATGAGCTAATTAGTGTTATCATCCATATATCAGGCCATACACATACACACTGATCCTTACTCTCTTCCTCTCTCACACAGAGACAGAAATCCTCAGCATCACTGCGTCTCCGTCTGCACCCAGGCTTTAGATCCTCAGGGTGATTTGCTCTGAGAGAGAGGGAGAGAGAGAAAGAGAGAGCGAGAGAGAGAGAGAGAGAGAGAGAGCGCAAGGGGTAGAGAGCGCAAGGGGTCGCTCACCTGATATTTTTCATTCGTTTTGTTGATCAAATCAAAGATGACTGATGGTGAAATTGAGTCATTAATTGAAGAGATGGGAGATCATTTGAATATGTTCTACTTAATTTGAATTGTAGCTGATAGCAATGCAGATCTACCCATGAATAAATGCGAAGTTAAATTGAGAAGTTTTCACTCTGCTCATGCTGGCAGGGGAAGTTAACAGCTACAGTATGTCATGGCATACTGACCAGTTGAGCAGTTTTTACTTCTTTATTTTAAGTCATTCTGTCACGAAAAACACCGCTTGACCAAAAGACCAAACAACAAACCTGCATAATAAATTAACAAATAAATAAATACATTTTACCTGAATAAATATTGTATACAATTGTGTCATCATCATGATAATCACAATAAATACAACAATGAATAATAATTCTAATAATAATAGTAATAATAATAATAAAAATTTGAATAATAATAATAATTATTATTATTATTATTATTTCTATTACATTATTAATTATTAAATAATTAAAGTAATAATACACTAAGCTACTATACAGCAACAACAGCAAAAGCTGTTTATTATTCAATCAATTATTATTATTAGTATTACTATTGTCATTGCATTTTACATTCTATTACTATCACTGTTACTTTTATTATTATTATTATTATTATTATTATTATTATTATTATTATTATTATTATTATTATTA
>JAAIIK010021378.1:0-13496 GCA_014706435.1 Silurus glanis
CCGCCACCTCTCTGGAGCTTTCAACGGCTGCAGGGCGCCACTCTGGGAGGGTCAGAGGCCAGCCTTGAGAGGTTGGTTCCCCTGAGAGATTTCCTGGCAGCCTGTGAAGAGCTGCCAGACATATCTCCATGGGTCCTGCGTACCATAGAGGTGGGCTACTTGATTTAATTCGGGTCCCCTCCTTTCCCAATCAACAGGCTCTGGTCCTGGGACAGGAAGTGCGCACTAGAAGCTGGGGTTAAGATTGAATGCAGGGAAGAGTGTGCTTTCTCCGTTGAAGAGAACCACCTTCTTGGGTGTGGTATGGGACTCGACCGTGCTGCGGGCAGAATTGTCTCCCGTGGGGCAGTTCCAGAGGCTGTTGGGTCTCATGGCGCCCAAGGTCGGTGGGACGAGCTACATCGTTCATGGCACATAAACTGCGTGGAGATGATGGCTGTGCTTATGGCACTCAAACACTCGGTGGTCTCGTACATCAACCGCCAGGGGGGTCTCCGATCTCGCCCCCTGTACAGGCTGGTGCACCAGTTCCTCCAGTGGTCCCAAGGGAAACTCCTGAGGTGGTGGAGCAGATATGGCAGAGATATTACAGAGCCCAGGTAGATCTGTTTGTGACTCGAGAGACCTCGCACTGTCCCCTCTGGTTCTCTCTCTCACCTCTCACCCTAACCGGCATGGTGCAGATGTGGCAGAGGCTTCGTCTATACACCTTCCCTCCCATCGTGCTGCTCCCGGGAGTTCTGGAGAGAATCCACCAGGATGGAGTACGTCTCCTCCTGGTGGCACCTCGTTGACCGGGCAGACCGTGGTTTGCAGACCTCCTTGGGAAATTCCTCCCAGGAGGGATTTCCTCTCGCAGGCTGGGGGAACCCTGGTTCACCCCTGCCCAGAGTTATGGAGGCTATGGCTGTGGCCCATGAGGGGGTGCAGTTTCTAACGGCTGATCTCTCTACTGAGGTAGTTGAGACCATCCTCCATACCAGAGCTCCCTCCATGAGGAGGTCGTATGCCGCTAGATGGCAGCTGTTCTCCACGTGGTTTGAGCACCACCAGTTAGACACAGTCAACTGCCCGGTTGGGTTGGTTCTGGAGTTCTTGCAGGAACAGTTTGCCACAGGGTTGGTCCCGTCCACCTTGAAGGTTTACGTGTCCGCTTTCGCGGCTTATTGTACCCCGCCCGCGGGGCATTTGCTGGGGAAACACCCTCTCGTGACACGTTTCCTGCATGGCACCAGGAGGCTGAGGGCCAGGATACGATAAAGAGTGCCTGTGTGGGATTTGGCCGTCGTGTTGGCAGCTCTATCTGAGGCACCCTTTGAGCACTCCTTCCTTTTGGCGATATCCTCCCTTAAAAGGATCAGGGACCTACAGGCCCTGTATGTGGCGCTGTCTCTCCATGGCCAGTGCGTTCCTCTACCATAGAGCTGAGTATGTACCTAAGATCCCTACGGCTCCCTCACGACCTTTCAGCGCTATGCAAATAAATAAAAAAATGTTGTGGGCATTCTGCCCTCCTCCCATCCTAGCTCCAGACCAGGAAAAGCAGAATCGAAGGAAGTCGGAGCAGCTTTTTGTCTGCTATGGCCCTCATAGAAAAGGTTTTCCGGCCAATAAGCAGACTCTCAGCAGATGGATAGTGGATGCGATTTCCTCTGGTTATGAGTCTTCTGACTCCTTTCGGGGTCCAGGCTCATTCGACCCGGAGTATGGCGGCCTCTACGGCAAGGTCCGTAGGGGTGCCCCTGCAGGACATATGTAACGCTGCGGGTTGGTCCACCCCTTTGACCTTTGTCAGGTTTTACGACCTCGACATCAGAGCCACTCCCGGCTCCTCTGTCCTGCACGCTGGTGGTGCCCAGACATGCTAGGCAGGGACAGGTCAGTATGGTGTGATAAAATACTCATTCCCAATGCGTTTTGATGCAGCTCGAGTTCCTGAAAGGGAACGTCTCTAGTAACGTATGCAACCCTAGTTCCCTGAGGGAACGAGACGCTGCATCTCGGGCCATACTCCCTGCATCCCTGCAAGCAATTACTTTTTCTTTTCTTAGAAGCTAATGTCATTACCATCGCTCAGCTATTTTGTAGCTTCCTGGTTTACGTGTTGTCGCCCGCCGATGATGTCACGACTTGCCTATTGGCCGGATTTTACATGTGATTCAGAGCATGGACAACGCGGGGTGTTCCCAAAGCTTTTTGACGCAGCGTCTCGTTCCCTCAGGGAACTAGGGTTACATACGTAACCTAGAGACGTTTTCCGACAGGACAATGCCCCCAAGCACACCAGGTTATGCAAGAGCTATTTGTTCAAGATAGAGAGTGATTGAATGCTGCATCAAATTACCTGGTCTCCAGAATCATCCGATGTAAATCCAGTTGAGATTGGGTTTGGGATGAGCTGGGCAGGAGAGTGAAGGAAAAACAGACAGCAACCACTCACACCTCTGGGAACTCCTTAAAATAGTTGGAAAACCATTCCAGATGACCACTTTATGACTGAGAGAAGTGTGCACAAATGTCAAAGCAAGAGGTGACTGCTTTTAAGAATTGAGAATATAAAAAAATATTCTGGCTGTAGGAGAGCAAATTGTTCAGGGGAAGGAAGACCAGTAGGGTGGTGACCAGTTTTGACTGAATCAGGTCAACAACAGGTGTGTAATTCTTACCGCTTTCCCACCATCAATAGGTAGTAATGATTTCATGAACATTTTAATAATAAAGTTGAACACATCAGGCAAAAAATCCAGACGATTAATATAAATCAAAACTTTTTTTATAAATAACCCTGTAGACAGCAGTGTAATGATAAAAGATAATCAATTACAAAGTTTTACTCCTATTCAAGAGAATGACTTCATTTCATTTATTTCCTTATCAAAATCATCAACCTGTATTCTTGATCCCCTGCCTACAAGTTTCTTCAAACAGATAATTCCAGAGGTAATTGAACCTGTTTTAAAATTGATACACTCTTCCATTAGCACTGATTATGTACCTAAATCCTTCAAACTGGCAGTTATCAACCCCCTAATTAAGAAACCTGACCTTGACCCATGTCAGCTGTCCAACTACTAGCCAATATAAAACCTACCCTTTATCTCCAAGATTTTAGAATAGGTTGTAGTACAGCAGTTATGCTCACATCTACTTAGGAATAACATTTTTTAAATGTATCAGTCAGAATTTAGGCCTCATCATAGTACAGAGATGGTGCTAGTTAAGGTGGTAAATGACCAGTTATTGGCCTCTGATCACAGTTTTGTCTCTTTACTTGTTTTGCTTGACCTTAGTGCAGCTTTTGACACCATTGATCATACTAACCTGCTTGCTAGACTTAAGTAACGTTGTTGGAATAAAGGGAACAGCTCTCTCCTGGCTTAGGTCTTATTTGACTGATCACTATCAGTTTGTTGATGTAAATGGTGAGTTCTCCACACTCTCTGAGGTAAAGTTTGGTGTGCCGCAAGGATCTGTCTTAGGCCCACTGCTTTTCTCTTTATATATGCTGCCTCTGGGTGAAATTATACATAAACATGGTATTCGCTTCCATTGCTAGGCTGATGATACACAGCTGTATATTTCAGCAAAGCCAGATGAGAGAGATCAGCTTAAAAATGTTGAGGAGTGTGTAAAGGACATTAGACAGTGGATGCTTGATAACTTCCTTTTGCTCAACTTGGATAAGACGGAAGTACTTTTACTAGGACCACATGCAGCTAGAAGTAAACTTTCCGATTACGTAGCATCTCTGGGTGTTGTTTCTGCCTCAGTGTGTACAGCAGTCATAAACCTTGGTGTGATTATTGAACCTAGTCTTTCCTTTGAGGCTTACATGAATAATATTACCAGGATCACCTTTTTTCACCTTAGAAATATTGCTAAAATTAAAAATATGATGTCGTTACAGGATGCATAAAAACTAGTTCATGCTTTTGTTACATCTAGATTAGACTACTGTAATGCTTTACTTCAGCTTAGCTTCAGTTAGTTCACATTGCAGCAGCAAGAGTCTAGATCTAGAAAATATGACCACATCACCACTGTTTTAATCAGTCTGCATGGGCTCCCAATTAAATCTCGCATTGATTATAAAATACTACTACTGACGTATAAAGCACTTAACGGTTTCGCGCCACAGTAGCTGAGTGAACTTTTTTACCAATATGATCCTCCACGCCTACTTTAATCAAAAGGTGCAGGCTATTTGTTGGTACCTCAAATAATGAAGACTACAGCAGGGGGCAGATCTTTATCTTATAAAGCCCCACAGTTATGGAACAGCCTTCCAATCATTGTTCGAGACTCAGATAACATCAACGCCTTTGGTGGTTCCATGAAATTCCGGAGTAGAACAGGAGCTTTGAGGATGGATTTGGACTGTAGTTAATGTCAACAGTCTGCTACACTGACTCAGGACTGCAGATCGCTTATGATCACCATCACTGTACCCCACAACATCGTATATCTGCAATAAATGGACATCGGTGCAACCCAGATGAGGATGGGTTCCCTCTTGAGTCTAGTTCCTCTTCAAGGTTTCTTCCTTATGCCATCTCGTGGAGTTTTTCCTTGCCACAGTTGCCACCGGCTTGCTCTTCAGGGACAAACTTACTCTTATAAAGAACATCTTATTCATTTTCATCACATTATCACATTATCTGTGTAAAGCTGCTTTGAGACAATGTTAATTGTTAAAAGCGCTATACAAAAAAATTAATTGAATTAAATAGAATTTTGACTGGTACTGTATATATATATTTACAAATCTAGTGCTTATTTAATATAGAAGACCAAGGGACAGATTAAACTCAGTTTAAGGATGGCCATGGATCAAAACCAGCATACAGAGTAACATAAACTGAAATGAAAACAGAACAGCAAAATTACAACACTTAAGCTTCAGCACGACAGGCTGTCAGTACTGGCTTTATACAGTTGCTCATTAATTATGTCATCTGATTGCAGCAGTATCTTTAGTACAATAAGTCGTCCCAGAATGGAGTCTGGCTATGACTGGAGTCTGGCTATGACTGAACACACATGCACAAAAATAAGACAAACAGTACAGGATGTAACACTGCTGATGCAAGACTTTCTTTGCCTTTCTAGATTTAGCTGCATGGTTTGCATTTAACTTCCACACACCCATTATATACACATAATAAAGAACACAAAATTAAGTGACATTTTCAATTAAATTCAATTCAGCTTTATTTGTATAACACTTTTAGCAATGGACATTGTCCCAAAGCAGATAGAGATAAAGACAGCTCCTTGTGGCACACCAACCTTTACATCAGTAAGTGTAGAGAACTCACCATTTATAGTAGTGGTCCCCAACCTTTTTTGCACCACGGACCGGATTAATGTCAGACAATATTTAATACATATATTAATATTTAATATAATATAAATACAACAAATTAAAATGATACGACCAGCATAAAAACTGATATTTTCAAAATATAATAATAATCGTGAATCCACTGTGTTGTTTGTTAATTTTGCTAGCTTGGGGGTTTGAATTTAGCGTTAATGTATTATGTGTTACCGGCCGGAGCAGCCTCTTTAAGAAGGTAGCGGATGTAGGTAAGACGTGACTGAGGCAAGCATCTTGACATGCATAAAGAGTGAGTCATAGACAGATGTGGTGGAGAGAATCCGGTAATTTTCCAAAATAAAACATCATTCAGAATCAGATAATAAATAAAACGGAAATAATGTAAGTTATGTATTCTTTCTGTGCGGCCCGGTACCAATTGACCAATGGACCGGTGCCGGTCCGCAGCCCGGGGGTTGGGACCACTGATTTATATCAACAAACTGATTTCCAATGTCTGAGTAATGTCTGAGTTCTAATGTCTATGGAAAATGAGAGAGAGCGAGAAGGTTGGATAATGTAGAAACAATTCAAACAATAAACATTGTCTCAAAGCAGCTTTACACAGATAATGTGGTGATAAAAATGAATAAGATGTTAATAAGTGTAAGTTTGTCCCTGATGAGCAAGCCGGTGACATTTCCACATTATCCAACCTTCTCTCTCTCTCTCATTTTCCATATTCATCAGCTGCTCAACATACTCCCTCTACCTTCTTAACACACTCTTCTCACTAGTTAACACATTTCCATCTGCATTCTTTATTGCGCTACCTTGCAGCACATCCTTCCATTTACATTTGCGGCATTTAGCAGACGCCCTTATCCAGAGCGATGTACAAAAGTGCTTTGAGTCTGCAGCAATGAATAAATCTACACTGGTACGCAAGATTACAAACTTAATATAAATATAACTCTTGAATTCTACAAAGCATACTTGGAAAGTGCTAATTTAAGTGTTTCAGGAAGAGGTAGGTCTTCAATCGTCGCTAAAAGTTAGTCAGGGTCTCCGCTGTACGGACATCTAGGGTAAGTTCATTCCACCACCTCGGTGCCAGAACAGAGAAGAGCCTTGAAGTATACTTACCTCCCATTCTGAGAGAAGGTGGTACCAGTCAAGCAGTGCTGGAGGATCTCAGACAGCGTGGTGCAGTGCGAGATGTGATGAAGTCTCTGAGGTAAGATGGTGCTGGTCCATTTTTGGCCTTGTAGGCAAGCATCAGTGTTTTGAATTTGATACGTGCAGCTACTGGAAGCGAGTGAAGGAAGAGCAGCAGTGGGGTGGTGTGGGAGAACTTGGGTAGATTGAACACAAGTTGTGCAGCTGCATTTTGAATCATGCAGAGAGTAGCAGTAGTCGAGTCTTGAAATGACAAGAGACTGAACAAGCACCTTCCCTGCTTCTCTTGCTTCTCCATGCAATTCCTTATCTCCTGTCCAACTTTTCATACCACCATCTTATTTTTTTTCAGTCCTCACTCTCCTCTTCTTCTTTACCTCCAAAGTCAACCTAGAGACCACCATCTGATGCTGTCTAGCTACACTATCACCTGCCAAAACCTTACAGTCTCTAATCTCTTTTAGGTTGCATCTCCTGCATAAAAATCTAATCCACCTGTGTGCACCTTCCTCCACTCTAATATGTCACCCTATGCTCCTTCATCTTAAAATAAGTATTTAATGTTCACAATGTTACAGCTCTTATTTTCACTGTCACTGCAAATATTTCACTTTGTATTTCCTTGTGTTGACTCTGTAAAACATTATAACAGGAGATTTGTTTTCTGTCCAGCCATCTATCAGATTGCAAAACACAATGTATTTTAGTTAAAACTGTTATGTTTAATTAGATTTTTCACATAAGAATTTTTTTTTTCACTAAACATTTGTTTTGCTGATAAAGAGGGGTAACAGAAAGGGCATTAAGGTCCCCAACTCTTTTGAGAGACGAGATGGCTAGTAGAAAGACAGTCTTGACTGTCAGTAATCTCAAGGGCACCTCAGGCAATGGCTTGAACGGAGGCTTAGATACTATCGGTGTCATTATCGGGTTCTTCCCTAGCAAATGCTCAGCAAAACGGAGGTTGATAATCTGTAACCTGAAGAGTGGAAGGAGATAACCCTTTGGCGAACTGTTCCTGAAGGAATTCCAACAGCCTCCACGGCTCTGGACAGGAGTAAAGCTAAGCGCCCCCTGCCTGAGACAGAAGATCCCGCCTGAGAGGAATCTCCCAGGGAGGGTGTTTGGGAAGGTTTACCAGGTCAGCAAACCATGGCCGACCTAGCCAGCACGGGACTACCAGAAGGAGATGGACTCCATCCCAATGAACTGTCTCCAAAAAAAAAGCATACAGGCGTAGCCTCGCCATGCTTGCACCATAGAGTCCAGTCTGAGAGGAGCTGGGTGAGTAAGGGAAAACTAGAGTCGACAGTGTGAGGTCTCTCGAGTCGCAAAGAGGTCCACTTGTGCTCTGTAAAACTTCCTCCATATCTCCTCCACTCCCGTGGCCTCAGCCTTTGCCTCAAAAAAGGCATCTGCTCCCGGGTTCAACCACCCTGGGATGTATACTGCCCTCAGTGAGAGCAGCTTCCTTTAAGCCCACAGGAGGATCTGTCGAGCTTGTAAAGCTTTATACTTATATCTTATACACTCCTCATATGCATTTTCCATTGCTTTCACCACATCCTTCTTCACCTGCTGCTGCATCTCATTGTACTCCTGCCTACTTTTCTCATCTCTCTGCCGATCCCAATTCTGTTTTGTCAACCTCTTTCTCCTTAAGCGTTCCTGCACTTTCTCATTCCACCACCACATCTCTTTGTCTTACTTTCTCTTTCCAGATGCCAGGAAGTACCTTCCTAGCTGTCTCCCTTATCAGTTCTGCAGTAGTTGCCCAATCATCCAGCACCTCTTCACCACCACCAAGCCCCTGTCTGACCTCTTCCCTGAACCTTACACTACAGTCTTCCTCCTTCAGTTTCCACCATCTTCTTATTTTTTCTGTCCTCACTCTCCTCAGCATCTTCTTCACATTCAAAGCCATCCTACAGACCACCATCTGATGCTGTTTAGCTACACTATCTTCTGCCAACACCTTATGGTCTCCGATCACTTTCAGGTTGCATATCGTGTTGGCTAACAATACCTGTGGTGGTTATTGGTAACTTGGGCCTCAACCAATAAAAATGTTGGTTCGTGATTTTTTTTTTTTGCAACGTTTTACGCTGGATGCCCTTCCTAACGCAACCCTCTCTAATTATCTGGGCTTCGGACCAACACTAAGAGTGCACTGGCTTGTGAAACCCTAATGGCCGGGTTGAAAAATTAGCTAAAATATAATAGGCAAAAATTTATGTTTGCTTCTTGCTAAGAAGGCAGGTGCTCCTACTAACGATGAAGTAGAGACAGATAGGTGAGTCAAATGTGCATATGTGTTTGTTATTGTGTTTTAGGACAGTGTTACTTAATTGATGAGTTATTGTTAATAATGTTGCCTTATTTTTTCACAGCTAATACAAACACTCGTGTCTTCATCAATGATTCTTTATACTCATTCAAGGAAAGTTAAACCTAATGCAGGCAATGAACCAATTACAATTCTGAAAGCCCAACTGAGACTGGACCTTAACTTGTTTTAGGGAATGAAGACCCAGATTTGATGGTAAGCTAGCTCTCTTATCATAGAACATCTCAAACTTGCCTTAGGAACAGTTGTTCATGTTTTTTTTTTTTGTGTCAATATGTTGTGGTGCAGTTTTAGAAAAGTAGCTGAGGCCCTTTATTTTATGTTTATTACGTAGGAGAGGATAAGCTTACCCTCCAGAGAGCGAATTCCATACATACGGCATCAGTACCACTGTATTGGTGCCACTTTGTCTCCTTGCTACACACTGAATGTCACTACACTTCCACTTTGATCCATCCTGATCAGCTGAGGTTGACTGACTTTGTTTAGATTGTCGCTCTGCCTCGTTTCTACAATGTGGACTCAATCAGCCTGATGATCCAAAAGTTTACCTTGAAGATAATGTCATCACCCTACTGACTGTTGTCTATAACTTTTAGAAGTGTATATAGACTGTTGTCTACATACACATTTGAATATTTTTGTTCAATGTTTTAGCACTCTGTTGCTTAATTTGGACTGATGTTTGTTGGTGCTGATTTCACAGAAATCCTTGGTATTTAGATAAAACACGGAGATCTGTTTTTGTTTTCTTGTTAATCAAACTAGGAAACCTGTTCAATGTATCTTAGTAAAGGAATGTTCCTGCACCTAATCCTTTATCACTGATACCCACTAGAATAATGTGCTGCTCTATTTTAAGTGTAGCACACTGGTATGTGAGTCTCACACTGAACCATGTGGAATGTTTTGTATTTTACTCCCTTCAAAAGTCAGATCACTGCAGCTCAGTAGTTAGCCAAGTGAGGAGAGAAAGACATTATTGCCCCAAAGAAATTGTGTATTGAGAAAAAGAACTTGATATATCAATTCTATTTAGAGCTTTAATGGTAATGTTAAAAGTTAAAACCAAAGTTTTGGAGTACCTCAATAAATAAATTTATTAAATCATTTTGGCTTGTATATTTACAAGAAAATTAAACTACTGGTGACCTACTTAACATACTATAACATTAACACACTCATGGATATGATTTACATATCCATTGTCAAGTCCCTTACTAACAAAGATGCTAAAACAGTAAAAGAAATTCACATGAAATAATAATAAAATTTGCCATTGTAGGATAGGTCTTTCAAAAACATTTCCAGTGAATGTGACATTAAAAATAAAAAAAGTCCAGTGTTTAGAAAAACATAATAGTTGCAGTGTCTTCAGACTGAGATAGTTTATGCAAAAGAAAAGAAAACCTGTAATACAAAATTTTAAAAATCCACAGTAGTAAAAAAATATTTTGTATTAAAAGGTTAGTTAGCTAGTATGTGTAGTTCAGGTTGGAAGATTATAGTATAGTACAGTATAAACAATTACAACAACTTTTGTGTTGATATGTGTGGAATACTATAGTTGGCTTTTACCAAATATGTAATACAATATTAATTTAAGGTTTTTCTGGAAATTTTCAGTTGAACAAAAAAAAAATACATTTCAGAACATAAAATTATATTTTATATACCCAGGAAAATCTATAATAATGCTATTCAAAGTTATAAAATATATGACTTACTGAGTCTTGAAACATCATATTTGTATTTATAGGTCAAATCTTTTAGCAACTATGCCACACATTATGAATACAAAAAATCTCATTATTTAAGTTACTTACTCACAGTGCTTCTGCTATTTTACTTGTATATTGTCACAAGTCCTTGTGATGATCATAGTATTTTCAAATATTGTTTAACATCATGGGAGCCCCATATTAGGTTAATAATTTTTTTTTACTTTATGCACAAAGTCCTTAAATCAGCCTTTCCTCAGGAGGCACTTTAAGTACGCTGCCCATTTCAAGACGAGCTCCTGCCACTTCTTGTTGGCTGGGGCTATAGGTGCCTTCAGACTGTCGTTTCCTTCGTGCAGTGAGCATCATGCAACCCAGACCAACTACAGCCAGCAAAGCAGCAAAACACATCAATGGGATTGCCACTACAAGCCAGGGGATGCTCTCCATCTGCTGCTGCCTCTTGGTAGAGGTAGTGTTGAAAGTGGAGAAAGCAAGGTATAGTAAAACAGAAAAAAAATGTTTGAGTTTTAAGCTATGTAAATCTTTTTTTTTCACTTACAGCTAAATTTATTTTTTTCCATCTCATGTACCAAGAAGACCATTACTGCAGTGACAAAGTACCTGAATAATTATGTTTCATATGTCATATAGACTATAGTATGTTATTCCTACATAATAAGTAAACTTACAGGAGCCTCGCAGTTATCTCCACTGAAACCTGGCAAGCACTCACAATGGTAATGATTTTGCCGATTCATGCAGGTGCCTCCGTTGAGACAGGGGTTGTTCTCACACTCACCTATCTTCTTCTCACATCTAGAAAGAGAGGTGGGTCTTACTAATTCTGGTTTAAGGTAGATAGTTGGACTGAGATGACGTATACCATTATTATGTTAACAAAAATAATCTCTCACCTCCCTCCAGTGTATCCAAGCCCACAAGTACAGTTGGCCCCCCAGGGTCCATCCATACAGACTCCCTCATTAGTACACTGCACATCTACTCCACACTGTAGTGGAGGGAAGCTCCATCTATTGGACACAGAAAAGGCCAATGGATTATTTTCATTTAGAATACATTTGACTGAATCATAAGATATAAAGGTGTCATGTAACCAACACAGGTAATTGTAAGGATAGCTACTATATTTTTTACTATAAAATAATTTTTTTACATCACAAATTTGCTGGGTGCCATTGTAAACCTTTTTTCAATTTTATTAAATTTTTTTTAAATTTTTTTTTATTTTAACATTTTTATTAAATGTTGTACCCTGACTGGCAATAAAATTATAACCAATGACATGTGAAATGAAAGACATTGATATTAGTACCCTGGCAACTGTCACAGGATAGGATATAATATGCAGCTAGGGAACAGTCCAGACTTTGTACCATACTTAGTTATCAGTACAAAAATACATTTATATTTAGCATAGTTTATAACAAAATACATTTGTCTTAATAAATTATGACATGGTCATGTTAGTAATATGATAAGAAATTTTTATGAAAATGTTAAACATGGTTTACACTTTCTTCATTGTATGTATTACATAGGAACCTATTCCTTAATTAGTTAATAAGTATCATCCAAGTCCACCAAACAATTGCCATAAAATAAAAAGTAATATAAAGGAGATATCTTTTACTCACTGGCAGTGTGGACCACTGAATGCTGGATGACAGATGCATGTATATCCACCCACAGTGTTCATGCAGGACCCTGAGTTTTCACAACGCAGCTCTTGGCACTCATTTACATCCTCATCACAGTGCTTTCCCCTATAGCCCTGGGCGCACTGGCACTGGTATTCCCCAGGAAGGTTCCTGCAGGCCCCATTGATGCAAGGCCCAGAAATGCATTCATCAACATCATCCTGGCAGTTTTCACCCTGCCACCCTGGGGCACAGTCACAGCTATAGTGATTAAAGAGGTCTTTGCATGAGCCATTATTTAAACAAGGATACCCTAGACATAAGGGTGCACCACTGCATCCAATTTGTGGCTCCTTTTTGCTTCCATAATAGATAAATTGCGAAAATTGGGGTGCTTCTTCATAAATGCCACCTATCAGTGGCAGATACACTCCTCCTATCCTGATTTCACCAAGACAGCCAGTGAAGTTTTCTGCCAACCACACAGTAGAATGGTTAAATAAATCCAAGTTTCCAGCAAATGCTTGGCTCAAACCAATCAATTGCCCATCCACAGTGAGGTCCCAAGGAGACAAAGCATAGCGTGAACCTTTATTCCTGAGCTCAACATGATGCCATTTTCCATCTGAAACTTCCACCTCACTGAAGAAAGCGAACACCTCCTGGGTTTTGGTATTACGGATCTTGACCTGAATGGAGGAATTCAAGAGGCCCAGGTAGAAAAGCTCTACATCACTGGAGGCACGAAGAAGTGTTCCATTCTCTGTTCGAGTCCTCAATTTCACAGAAACCATCATCACATTATCAGATAAAGAGCCCCTGGCACTGTACTTCAAAGCATTGTTTTCAAATGTGCCATTGGTCAAGCCTAGAGATTGTATATATAAAAAAAATGTTTAAGCATGATTAATAGAAAAACATTAGTAAGATTTTCATTGAAATCATCTTGTACACCAGTCTGTTCATTCTTTCATTCATCTCACTAATTGTTTTTACTTGTCAGAATCATAGTATTGCTAAGAAATTCTGAACATACAATTCAGTATAGAATTATATATATATATATATATATATATATATATATATATATATATATATATACACACACACACTGGCGATCAAAATTAGAGAACAATTCATAAACAATTGAACAATTCTGAAATAATGTCATCTTCACTGCTCAACAGTTGAAGGAGTTTTTGTCCTGTCTATACCATGCTACCAGAACACCTTTTCCACAAATTAACTAAGGCATTTAAAAAAAAAAA
>JAAIIK010021387.1:0-19361 GCA_014706435.1 Silurus glanis
TGTGTGTGTGTGTGTGTGTGTGTGTGTGTGTGTGTGTGTGTGTGTGTTGTGTGTGTGTGTGTGTGTGTGTGTGTGTGTGTGTGTGTTTGTGTGTGTGTGTGTGTGTGTGTGTGTGTGTGTGTGTGTGTGTGTAGGGGGGGCATATTGGCTTCCCATTCAGGAAGTATTCCTGCATTGTGCCCAAAATACATACACAGACATTTGCATATTTTTGATATGAGATCATTTGCCCTGTGGCTCTCTACCATTCTGCAGTATATCCCTGAATTCTGTAATGAATAAATGAGCATAAAAAATATTGTAGTGGTTTAAAAATCCTAATAGTTTAATTGGTCATCATAGACGTGAACAGCTATATTTAAAATACTATTTTTATACAATTATAAATATTACTATTCATTTTATAGATTTTATTTCATTTGCAATGATGTTAAACATAGGTAATCTTACTAAACATATTGTATAAATTCTTTGGAACTGTGTAATTCAGTAATTCTGCTTATTGGGTGAAACATGCTGTGGAACTAATATTGCTATTCACTTCAACATCAACATTTTGCTGTTTTTTTTAACCTATTCTGAGTAATCCCAGCCAGCTACTGCTACAGTTCTTTTTACAGTGTTTCATACACTTCCTCAGATGTTTAGAAAAGGTGCAAGCTTGTTCGACTTGCATGTCGCAGTGTTGCAACATGCTGCTTAAAATAAATGCCGAGTTAACCAGAACACTTTGAAGTGTTTTGACAGTTGCTTCTTCACTCAGTGACATTTCAACCCCTTACCACCTGTACAGAGAAGGGGGGGGGTTCAAACACTTCCTCTGACCTCGCTGTCCCTGTACCAGAGATGCTGTTGTGGTTGCATCACATCCTTCATAAGAGAGACTTTTTGTTCATTTCCACTAAAGCACCATGTCTGTCTGGTTTAATAGAAGACAGTAAGTTTTTAACCAATCGAAAGCACCTTAATGACAACAGTAAACTGGAAATACGTTGTATGGACAATAGTTTTGGACACCTGACTATAAGAGTTGTATGTGCTCTTTGAACGTCCTATTCCACATTTTGTCCCTATTTGCTGTTATAATAACTGGGAAGATATTCCACTAGATTGTGGAATGTGGCTGTGGAGATTTTTACTAATTCAGCGATAAGAGCGTTACTCAAGTAAGGTTAGTGCAGTCAGCATTCTAATTCATCCCAAACGTGTTTAATAGGGTTGTGGTCAGAGCTCAATAGTAGCCCACTTGAGATCTTTGACTCCAAACCATGTAAGCTATATCTTCAAGGAGTTGTTTATGTGCTCAGGGGCATTGTCATGCTGGAACAGGTTTAAGTCTCCTAGTTGAAGTGAAGGGAAAAGTTTGTGATAACAGTTTGGGAAAGAATCACATATGGCTGGAAAGGTCAGGTGGCTAAATACATTTGTCCATATTGTTTCTTAAAGTGTAACTTCATATTTATATGCACAGTTCATTCTTTATATTACATTCTTATATTCATATTTACATTCTCTATATTAGGTTACTCATTGACTCTCAGATTAATACGCCAGTAGCTCGAAGGAACATAGCTGTCATTCCCACCCACTTTGCCACAAAGAAGAGCAGTCATTAGTATCATGCCACAAAAAAAATGCCTGGGCTTCCTGCTACCACCATTCTTACATTTTTTTTTTTTTTACTTCTATCACGAGACAGGGAAAAGAAAGACAAATCCCCAGAGCACAACAAGCCTTCACATCTCATTTGACTGCGCTAATTAACTTTCACATGATTAATTGGACCAATTTGGATTAGTCTTGGAAGAAAACGATTCTTGGCAAAGTGCAAGCCATTAGTTAGTCATGAAAACATAATTAATGTAAGGATTTTAATCTGGGGTAAATATGACAGAATTAAAGAAATAAGGCCAATTATTATGTGGCATGCTCAGTCAATCAGCAGTGCAAGGCGAGTAATATCCGCGACGGCTTCAATTAGAAACGCAGACCTGCCAGTCTTGCTTTCTCACTACTCTTTTTCAATCTTTTGTACATCCGTGCCACGTTACATAACGATAAATAACTGGTGCGTTCATGATTGATGAAGTATATCTATAGTGATTTACTCATTTCGATCCAAACTCATTTGACATGCAATGCAGCAGTACAATACATGTTCAGGAAGAAGATTAGAGGAGCAACTGCAAGTTCGGGCCAAAGAATAATGCTTAGCCATGTTCAACACTACATCAAAAACAGTTTGGGTGTAAGATAATATTGTCTGCAAGTAGATTTATTGATTTTATTGAACTATTACCAGACAGTGGTTTTTATAATAATACAAATAGTGGTGCTCATTACTGCATGAAGTACTTTTTTTTTATAATAATAATAAAAATCCTCTGAGAAACTTTTTTTTCTTACTGCATTATTTTTTACTATTAAAATTATTGTGTGTTGGTCTGGATAGAGCTACTAAAACTTTCATAATAGCCTCTTCATAATTCATGTAGCATTACCTGCATGCACTCTTGGTAAAAGTATGAAAAGTATACTGAAAGTATGCCGAAACTGAGATGTTATAAAAGTGAAAAAGTTATTAAATAGTTTTTAAAAACAAACCAGTGGTCAGGAAATGAACAAGTATTAAACAAATAGATAAAGTAACTTAGTAGTGTATGCCTTCCCCCTACGATGTCTTCAAATGTTTCATTCTTGTTGGTAAACCTACTGTATATACAGCTTTAGACAGAAAAGTCGATGCTGTTCTATTCAGTGTAACAGCTTCAGACAGGTAAATAGTTGAAATAATTTAGTGAACTCAGACAGGTTGAATTATTAAAACCATTTTAATCAGTATCATTATTAGTCTTCTTTAGTAGACGCATATTTTTCTTCAAACAGTTCAATGCAGCAAACGTAAACAAGCAAATCATGGCTCAGGACGACTTGGGAATGCATTTATTTTATTTTTGCTATTAAGACCATTAATACTTTGTATTTGGCATTTTGTGCTTTGGCTCATATCAACAAAGTGCACTAACATGTTTACATTAATATTGATTAACTTTTGCAGACACACTTATCCGGAGAGATTTACATTCTTTGAGAAAAGCTTTGTAGTCTCTATCAAAATTATCTCCACATGCTATCTCAGTAATTTAGGGTGGAGATGTCCAACATAGATTCCACGAGCCAAAGCTGGCCCTTGGTGACCTTTGATTTGGCTCACTATGCCTTATATAAATAGTGAAATAAAAGGTGGAAATTGTTAACATTTTGTTGGTTTTATTTTTAAGATAAAAAAAAGTGAATTAAAATGAAATATACATAATAAAACTGAATTTGAGTTAGTTCAATTATGCCTGTATTGCTTATAGCTTGAATAACTCTGTTGTAGTCTGAATAGAATGTTTTAATTGTACTATAAGTTTCATTTACTTGGAAGGCTTATAAAATTAAACTGCAATAGTTGAAAAAAATTACAGGGTAGTGTTGTCTATTTATTTATTTATTTATTTATTTATTTATTTATTCTTAAAAAGTATGAAATCATAACCATGACAGATTTATTTCATATATAATACAGTTTGTTAAACTGCAGCATTGACTTCTGGTGCTTCATAGGAAAAAGTTTGTGCTCCTTTCATTTTTATTTTCTGTAGAACATACTACAATCTTTAGAAAACACTGTTTATAATTGATTAGTACATGAATAAACAAAAACAGCTTAAGACATTTCTTTTGAAATACAATTTTAATTAATTGACAATAACAGCACATAATACACTTGTAATTGAAAAACACAAACTCATGTATTTATTCATTTTCAGTATATCCTTGGCAGGTTTGTGGTGGATCTGGATATTGTCCTGGGAGCTCTGGGAACGAGATGAGAATACACCCTGAATGGAACTTCAGTCTATTGCAGAGCACCATTCACACACAATTTACGCATTCATTAATTCATTTGGGCAATTTAGCATAGCCTACCAACCTACAAGCATGTTTTTGGAGGCATGAGGAATACAGGAAGAAAACAGAAAACAGGAACCAGGAAGAAACCCGTGTTAATGTGAGGAGAAAATGGGAAATTCCACACAGATAAAAACTTGAGTTATGCTACCGTGCTGCATAAAAAAAAAACTCTCATGAGACTATCTCAATTTATTTATGTAGTATTATGTGCAGTAGAGCTGAAGCTGTAATTTGTAGTGAATATGAATATATAACAGAGATGTTCTTCAGTATTTGCCTTAGCATCAGGAGAGATGTGGATGCTAGCCATTTAGGGCATTGGTTACCTTCTGCATTAAGAGGAGTGCAGTTAAGGTTTTTCTCCATGTGTGTTCAATGGGTTTGTGATGTACAGTAGCATGTGCAGCAGTTCGAAAGTATGCTTTTGTCTGGGAAGAAAGCATGTGCTAGCCCTTACCCTCTCTAGTTGGTAACTGTTGTGCAGTAAGAGAAGTAGCTAGCAGATAAAACTTGACAATGACCACACTGGGAGAAAATGGTGTTAAAAAATAAATTTAGAAACAGGGTTGAATCTGAAGTATTTTATTTATTTATTTTTTTTTAATAAAAAGCTTCATTTTATTGTTGTATACATTTAATATTTGATATTTTATTTTATACATTTTATACATTTCATAGTTCATGTTTAACCTCCACACCTATTTCTGTCTTGGCAGTTTACATACAGTATGAGTTAGATGCTCATTACACATATACAATGAGTCCTTGCATAACAAACCATTAATGTGATTCAAGGTAAAGAACATGTAAGCTGAAGAAGCCCATCTGGGGTTTTGCTGAAACTTTGTAGCCCACTGTATGTTGAAAGAAATAAGTTGCACCACCTCCATATAACCATAAACTCCTACAAATTACTAAGTTCTGATTATAATGCTGTTATTTCCCTTCAGATTCACAAGTAGTATGTAATCAGATGGATATTTTAAAAACCAAAGCTTTATGGTTTCCTTTTTAATCATTAAGAAACGTTTTAGTAATGCATACTGATGACTCCTACTGGATGAAAAAAGGTGAAAGAGAAAGAACAAATGTGATTTAATGTTTGAATGTATTACAGTTATTAGTATTAGGACATTTAAAACGTGTAAAAACACACTTTTAAAAATTAGCATAGAGGAATCTGTATTGTGTGTTTATTAGGATATTTTTATAATTTACAACAGAATGCTATGACAAGAAAAGATTTTAATTGATGGTTATGGACTTTTTACAAGTCATAAACGCAGATGGTTTGAATTTACCTTTGAGGACAATTTGTTTGTAATATCAGCTTGATGAATGTGGCATCCTGAGTGCTTCCATATGTGAGCAGTGATGCGAAAATGTTTATGTAGCTGATGCTGTAATGACCGAACCACCGTTAAGTTAAAAGTTCAGCGCAACCAATTTTGCCCTGATCATTTTAGTGAGGAAGTTTCTGGAATTGCTTGACTAAGTGAAGGCATTGCAAGGCTCATCTAACCGAAGTGGAGATTGTAATTCATGTGATCTCTTTCACCTTGGGCAAAGTTAAGTGTTTGCTCTTTTGTCTAAAAATATTTTTTTTTACTGATTTAACACAGGGCAATACTGGTAATTGATTATATTGAAGCCTGATACATGTGCTCTTGAAAAATATGCAGCATGAAGATGATGCCAGTGATCTGAATGCTCAAACACTGGTGTGGAAACATGAATTTTCTCCTCATCTGGCTTGCAATCTATTTTCTTTAGTGTCAAGTGACTTTTATGAAAAAATCTCTCAATCCCAAAGTATCTTCAGGGCCAATAATGTCCTGCACTAATTTAATACCTTATTACCATAAGCTTAGTGCCACGCATGCATAATGAATTTTGTTGTATCACACCCGACTCAGGCATAGGTTTGGAACAGGATTGTGGATCCTGAAACGCCAGTCCCATTTGCATGATATGATGTGAGAGTTGAATGAATTGGAGGATTATGTAGAACGTTGTCTTCCTTTCCAAGCCCATTGTGCTGCAAAGAAGTATCACATACCCACAGATGGGAAGGAATTTGGAACCAACCAACGAGAAATTAATGAAAAACATTTATATAAATAAATGTTTTAAAAGAGAGCAAAAAAAAAGATATCAAACCTTTGACAATTCTCATTTTCATACAAGGTATAAAGAGACTCTATATGTACTTAATGTATTATTTTTAATTTTTTTAAATGAACTGGAACTTAAAGGTATATCACCTCTATTTTTATCAATAAAGCTTACGTCATCGACTTGTTATGGTCTATGTAATAAGTTCCCACTTGTTTCCCAAAGTGCTAAAACTAAATCTCTTTTCCCAGCAGTCCTGAACATCAGCTGAAATGTTGGAAGATTGCCAGTTGAAAGCTCATACTGAAAGCCAACATAAACCACACCTTATGCAACTTGTTGTCACACAGTGGAACTGTGGTATCTCTTACATTAATCAGTTCACACCTTTGTAAAAATGTAGCCACACGTTTCCACACAAAATATTTTGACATTCTCAGCTCTTCTGTTGATTTTAATATGCTGATAAAAAAAAGAGAAAGGAACATATTGTTCTTCGGTTCTATACTGCCAGCGATAAGCATTTTTGAAAATGAGAAATGAGTGTATTGAGTCAGGACCTACTTTGCATTGCATAAGCCTGTAATATTTGCACAGGGTAAGACATGTGTCTTCGGCTCTATTGGAAAGTTCATGACTAAGCAACTTTTGTCCTTCCTTTTCAATAAGTATGCTCACTTAAAAGTTAGTAGGTCATAAAGTACGAGTAGGAGTACTTCAGATTTGTGAGAAAATCCTGCCATTTGTCTTTCATACCACTAATGCATAAAGATGATGAACATACTTGTTTAGCAGTGTACAGTACTTTAGAAGTAGAGCAATGCAACTGGTGTAAAAGTTCATCCGAAAAGCTGTTTGAGTGCCGGGTTATGCTAATTCCATCATCCCCTTGGTGTACAAATAAATTTAAAAGGCTGTTTTGCCAGCTAAAATGTGCAATTTGAACAGAAAAAAACATTCATTGATTGTGAAGCATAAGACAGGCCGTGTGTTGTGTGAATACGAGCCTGTTATTGAATGCGACATGTTTAAGCACGCTTCTTTACTTTTTTAAAGGTCACCTTGACTGTTGAGGAACCAACAGTCAAGTTTCAGTTATACCATTTCTTTATCACATCTACAGACATGTTCCGGACCTAGATCACAAAAGAAAGACTATGTAGATTATTGAAGATTCAAGACTAATATATATATATATATATATATATAGCATATACAGTTAATGTAGATATTTACAGAAAGTGAGGTAAAATACAAATTAGCTGTTTATGTGACTTGGTTCAGGAATTAATGTCCTGTTCAGTGACATTCAATAATTGTCAAATTCCTGGTGTGTAAAGTCAGACGAATTAGTACTAGAAAGTATAATTAATCATGAATGATTTCAAACTGCCACAGTGATTATTATGACACAAAAGAAAATTTGTCAAAGTTTTTGAGGACTTAAATGTAATAATATTTCATTTTGTAATATTATAATTTTGTTTTTACAGTTCGCATTCAATCGCATTAAATAGATGCATAATTTGTTTCAAGACACATGCACATATAAAAAGACTGAATGAGACTCACAAGAAATGTACTTGGCTCATTTAAAAATATATGGAGACTGATGTCATGGTCATGTAACAAAACTGTTTCTTATTGTTTTTTTTTTTTTTTCTGAAAGCATTGACATAGTAAGTAGAAGAAAGTCTAAGAAAGAAGCTATAGCTCTTCCATCTAGCTTCCCTTCATCTTCTGTCATACTTTATTTAATTATCTACTTCAAGGCCAATAGAGTGTGGAACAGGCCACTAAAATTAGGCAAGGATGAGTCACTTTTGTAATCATACTCTAAAGGTTACCTGATTCCTATAAGCAGTAATTGCACTATTAAGCCTATTATCTCTGATGGCGTCTAAGATCACAGAAAATAAAAAAAAAGTGTAGCATTCACATGATGTTTTATGTGTTTTTTGGTTCAGGGACAGTGCATATGAGTCCTTTGTGTGAACTGTTACAGTGGGCCAAACAGTTTGTCTACCTTTTTATACAATGCAAAATATATATATACAATTTTCTAAAGATCTGTTCTACTTAACTGTTCTGCTTATTTCAGAATACTTAAAAAAAAATGTCTTCATTCCTCCCGTCCTTCATTCACTCACTCAATATTTGCAATTGTCCGGATTAGGAGAAATTTTTGACACTTGCTGGTTGGAGGCTAATGCTAACCCTATGGAATTTTTTGTGTTTTCATGCATGCGCACTACAAAGCTTATTTCCGCTTCGGAGTGAGTAGCCACAGTGACACTGTGCTAACTATATATATATATATATATATATATATATATATATATATATATATATATATATATGTAAATATATATATTACACACACACACACACACACACACACACACACACACACACACATATACACACATATATATATACATCTATATATACATCTCCTGGGAATCAGCATAAAATGCAGAGTGAGCAACAGTTCTGTGGTTGGAAATGCCTTATTAATAAGAAAGGTCAGAGGAAAATGGCCCTATTCGTGCCAGAAAGGATATTGCAACTCATATAATCACTCTTTATAACTTTGGTAAGGGGGAAAAAAAACCCATCTCCGTATGCACAAAACTGAGAAGGATGGGCTACACAACAGGTTCCACTTTTGTCAGCCAAGGACAAGAAACTAAGGCTATCATGGTCACAGACACTGTCCATAACTGGACAGTTGAAGATTAAAAAATAAATCACTAGGCCTTTTTCCAGTCTTCAGCTGTCAAGTTTCAATGAGTCTGTGCCCAGGATAAACTCAGATTCTTGTTTTTGGCTGATAGTTGTATAACTGATGCAGTCTTCTTCTATTGTGGTTCATTATTGGTCATTCTTTTTTGATTCCTCTTATTAACAACATGTTTCAGCTTGCAGAACCTCTGCTCGCAGCTGTTTTTTTCACACCATTCTGTGTAAACTCTAGAGACTGCTGTGTGTGAAAATCCCAGAGGATCATCCGTCTCTTGCCCATCTGGTTAAGTCACACTTTTTTTCATTCTGATGTTTGATACAGTATCAACATTATTTGAAACTGGGCAACTGGGTTTCTACTTTTAATAAACACATGCAATACCAGAAAATGATTTATTAATAATAGACTAATCCTAATTTTGATAAGTTGCAATAGTTATTAATATTTAGCAGAGCTGTAACATTTACCAAAATGTAATTAAAAATACACATGTGAATTTGCATCAAATATGTTTTAGAATGTTTCCTTAATACCAATCTTTTTTTTTTATACAATGTGTGAAGCCTCTTTCTCTACAATACAACAATCACTCTTTATCACGGGAGAGGGGTGCTGCAAAGATATCAACAGAAATGTTATTTTTCATCAGTCTCAGCTACAGCTCACGTTCATTGTCACAGAAAATAAGAAGGTTGCTGCAACACTGCAGAAAATGGGGGGAAGGCCTGAGTAGAATAAAGGTACACAGATTCATCATGCATTATTCAGCAGCCAGGCCCTGTTTATATGTGCTGTTGATTTGTGCTGGCTGAAATGAGGGAAAAGCAGAGGAAGAGAGAGAGAGAGAGAGAGAGAGAGAGAGAGAGAGAGAGAGAGAGAGAGAGAGAGCGATTATGTGTGTGCATGTGTGTGTGTGTGAGAGAGAGAGGGAGAGAGAGAAAGAGAGAGAGCGAGAGAGAGAGAGAGAAAGAGAGAATATTCTCAGAATCTGTCATTTCTCTCATACTATGTATTTTTAGAGTTCCTGACTTGGCTTCTTGCTTTGCCTTCGTTTGCAGTTAAGAACAGCGTATGTACTGTATATGAACTCTGATGCGAAGTATTGCATGATGGGAAGGTTGATGTGAGTGTTGGGTAATGATATTTACATGCTTTCATCTTCCAGTCTGCATCTATAACCTCCACTTTAATGGTTAGGCTATAATGCATAATAATAATAAAATCGAATTAAAGTACACTATAAGGATTACACAGTGCTCCCTGTTAGTATTGGAACAGCAAGACCAATTTGTTATTTGTATTTCATTTGCCATACACTGAAGCCATTTGGATTTAAGATCAGAAGAAGAATATGGGGAGTATGGATCAGAATTTCATTGTTCATGTCTCATATTACTCCAACATGCATTAAAAACTAAAACACATTTAGTTTGAACTCACCCATTTCACAAGTGCTAAAAAAATATTACAGGTGTGCTCTGACTGATTGCTTCATCTAAATAAATGAAAAGGAAGACCAGAGAAGAAGGAAGGAAGGCGAATAGTGAGAGAAAAGCAAGCCATTTTGAATGTGAGAAAAGAAAGGAACCACTGATGTCCCAACAGCCCAACACTGAGCACATCGTCCAAGGACAACAACAGTTGATGACAGGAACATTGTGAGAGCTGTAACAAAGATCCTCCAATTGAAGGTGACTTCAAGGGCTGAAGCATAGAGGCCATACCACAAGATGCATATCACTCATCAGCAATGAGAATGAGATGCCCAGATGGGATTTCAAACACAAAATACAGAGATGAGTCACAAAAGTTATGGAAACAAGATTAACTTTTACCAAAGTGATAGAAAGGCCAACGTGTGGAGAAAGAAAGGACCTGAACATGATCCAAAAAACACAAATCTTTATTGATGATGTAACTCATGATGGTGGCAGTAGAATAAATATAGAAGACTACAAAAACATTCTGTGTGATAGTTTACAGAAAAATGTATAAAATCTAATTAGGATTTCATCGTTCTGCAAGATAATTTGCTAGCAATGTCAATTGTGCTTGCCTTTCACTTCCTGAAGAGGAGACTGAAGGGAGAAACCCAGAAAACAAACAACTGAAAGAAGTTGTGGTAAAACCCAGGAAAAGCATCACAAAAGAAGAATGCAAAAGTGTGGTGATGTCAATGAGTCACCACCTTGATGCTGTTATTGCAAGTAAATAATATCCAACAAAATGTTGCAAAATATTTAGCATTGCACAATTTATCACTTTTATATCAGCATGGACACTTTAGTGACAATCACACTGGGACACTTTAAATCTGGACTTCTGTCAATATCTGTCATATACACATATATCCCTTTCTGTCTAATTCATGCATATTATACTGTGTGTGTATATATAATTATATAAATTAGATATTTTTATATTGTCATATATAGTTTTATTAATATAATATATATACTTTTAACCTTATTTCCTATACTTTATACTTTAAATATACTTTTATAAGTTTTATACTTTATTTTTTATATTTTATTTCTATTTACATGTTTACATGTTGCACAGGAGTAAGAAGCATTTCACTACGTGTCCTACTCTGTATGAATGTGTATGTGACAAATAAAATTTGAATTAGAAATTTTTTAAATCTAGTTATTTCATTTTACTGACTTCAAGATTCCAAAAGTTTTGCTAAACTAAAGAAGGGGTGGGCTGTAACATTTAAAAGAGTTTAAAACATCTATGTGTAAAATTTTAGGGAATGTAAGCTAAAATTAGAAAATATCGTCTTATATCCATCTTTAAATTTTAAACTCAAATGTCATCGATGTATAGCAAATACCAACAAAAATGGCCTTGTTGTTTCAGTACTACCATAACTATACAATATATAAAACTTATTGGGTAACAGTTTTCACAAATATTTACAACAGGTTTTGTTTTTTGTTTTTTTTTTACCAATATTTATCTGTTGTTACCAATAATTATTAAATATCTGTTGCACAGTAATTACTAAACTGCTATATAAGCCCCTATAATATTTACCAAGAAACAGTTTCTTTGTAATAACACACAAGTTTCATTTCTGGAGAATAGGGAGAGATGCAAGTTTTCGGACGGTCCATCATCAGGCACGGTGAGACTGAGTTTCCACTGCTGGTGTGACATTTAGATGTGGTTGCTGAAGAGAAAAAAAAGTTGCTTGCTGAAGTAAAAAGCAGACAAGTATATGCAACAGATATTATGAAAAAGAAAAAAGCTGGTGCTTGGTGAGAAATGGTTAGTTTAAACGGCAAGCCAGAGAGAGAGAGAAAGAGAGCATGCGGTGGTGTGGGCGAAACGAAGCAGTTTCATAATGTTTCAGTGCTGAAAACCCGCGGTCTTCACGTGTGTAACTATCTGCTGAGTAAAATGCAAACACTGCTCATGCTTCGCAGTTCCCACCAAACACTTTCAGTACTGAAGGCTTTTTCTAAGGCTCTTAACAAGAGGCTCAACACTGATTCTTCAAAATACACTCAGAACCATTCCACAAAGAGCTTTCGTACTTTATTGGCAATGCACAGGAACATGAAAACATCTTATGCTAGGCCACCTTTTAAATAATGAAACTGGCTGATAAAAGCATATTACTAATGCAAGAGTGCATTAGTAATCAAGTAATAAGAAGAACAGCATAATGGCGACTCACTAAGCTGTTTACAATTGCGGCACACATGGATTTATTCTAAATTGGAATACTATAAACAGCAATTAGATTTTTGACTGGACTTATTCAGGTCCTATTGGACTTGATTTGGTCTCTCCGAGTCTGTGTAGTATTGAATTATTCATGGCGTTTGTGATCAACTATCTTAGTTCTCACTAAAAGTCAAGCCTGAGCCTCTCAGCAATTCGAAAACAACAACAGAAGCTTTGAAACAGCATGGCTAATTAGAGAATGACAAGCGCCGCTCCACAGGGTGGTTACTGGGAATAAATAAAGGACACTGTTCTTTTAGGGCACTAGAAGCTCTTGTGAGTTGGGTGAGCATGGCCTGAAATCAGCAATACTGTCATTTATTCAAAATATGACTATATAATAAGCGAATAGAGATCTGTAATCAGTGGCACCTACATTTAAGTACATAGCACACACAAACTGACAAATAAAACAAGGACAAATCTATTCAGATTTGTATTTAATGATGTAAAATATGTAAAGTTAGTGTTTGTCTCACCATTTTCTATTCACAATTTTCAGTTGGTGCAAATCATTGTACATAATGATTTAACAGACAGCTGTTAAACATTCTGTTGTCAATACCAGGACGAATACCTGGCGGAAACACTCTCTCTCTCTCTCTCTCTCTCTCTCTCTCTCTCTCTCTCTCTCTCTCTCTCTCTCATATATACACACACACACACACACACACACACACACACACACACACACACATGCACTCCTCCTATACATTCCTTTGGAATATGCAATCACTTGACAGTCAGTAATGTGTTATTAAGCAATCAGCAACAAAGTGATTTAGAAAAGAGAAAAAAAGTTTGTCACTGAGATAAGGTTCCTCTTTTGCACAGTAAAATGCAATTTCTTAATTTTTCTTCTTTACTAGGTGTGTGTGTGTGTGTGTGTGTGTGTGTGTGTGTGTGTAGTACTTCAGCCTGTTTTACATAAAGCTACAAGCTGATTTTGTAAAACGACCATTTTGTCCTTAAAGACTGAGAACACAAATACAGTAGGAATGAAGATGTGAAGGTTATTAACATCTGATGACAAATGTTCCTTTGTGAGCAAAATAACAAGCTCATCATCAGATTGTAATCAAGCCTTTCTGCTCTGAAGATGTGAAGGAAGCATAATTGTTCTGCTGACAAGTACATTTCTAGCTGCATACCTGTAGGCCAACTATAGAGATAGAGCAAACTCCTGAAATGGAGTAGTTTCCTTTATAAGGGATAGAGAGTGGAGCAGAACAAGCTGTCCTAAGTTTAGAAAGGAAATTGAAGAAGAGCACAACTTTTTTCTCCTTCACTTCTAACATTTTCTTTTCTATTTTTCTTTTTATTTTTTAGAACACCATGAAATACGGGGCTGTACTTTATTGTGTTTGTGTTGTCAGTGGAATTCCATGTAAATGTGCTGCCATCTACTGGGTCAGGGATCGCTAACACTCTTCTGCTGTTTAGATAACAAAGCAAATGGACTTTACTTTTGGTGTTTCTCACTTTGATTCAGTCTGTATAACCCAAGATAAACATATTTCCCAATTTGTGTGCAGTTATGCCCATAACGATTAGATTTAACATTCTTCATCATCTGAGTAAGTCAGACATTGCTTAGGCTGTGCTGAAAACAGTGGATAATCAAAATACTAATTCTAAAGATTTTTTTGTGATGCGCTATATTCCTATTAGTATTCAATATTTTAAATAATTGAAAAAAGGGCACATTCTATAAACCTTAGCAAAAGACATGAACAAATTACTTGTGTCTGTGAACAATAAAACATCAAAATGATACACCTGATACATAAACTATATGCACAAAAGTTTGTGGACACCTGACCAAAAGATTTGTATGTGCTTTTTCCTCATTTCATATTTAATCCCAATTGACCGTACCACACTTCCGGGATGATTGTACTTTTGGATTTATGTGATGTGAAGTCAAATCATGTTATCATACACTTTGAAGATCACATCTCTGAATAAATTGACCATTTTGGGAAGTACATTCTGCTATGACTATATTTGTATAATCAAACCAGTGAGATGAAGAAAGTGTTTCTATGTAAGAAAACGCTATAAACAAAGCATTCAAAACCACAGTGTCAGCCAGCAAAATAAAATAGACCTCCTTGTGTACATTTCTTCACACAAACCATACAACTTACAAGGTAATATTAACCTACAGTTTTTATTAGACAATCAAATTAAAATTAGAAAAGCAAATAAACTAAACAAAGTTCAGTCAGAATGTCAGGAAAGTGTAATAGAATCAAACCAAAGATTTGTTCATATACAGAATGAAGCCCAACTACATTGAGACACCTAAAAAAAACACACAAAAGAGGATGTGGGAGCCAATGAGGAAGTTATTAGAAAAAGAAGAACATATTTTTTTTTTTATCTATTTGTCCATGTTCTTTCTACGGTATGTTCATGTTCAAAAGTGGGCAAAGGTCTACATTTGAGCTGCTTCACAATGCAGAGTTTCAGACAAAAACTGTCCATTGTACTGTCCACTGATGCAAAGTATTCTTAAACCTGAATGGACTCAGTTCTCTGTCCTGTTGTTCTTCTTGTGTGTGTTTTTTACATACTGTATTGTATGAAATACAATAAGGTATTGTTATACAAGTCATGCCCTTGGGTGCTATATTCTCAGTGTCCTGCATGAAAAGGAAAGAAAGAACACCAGACTTCAATATAACATCTACAAGATGAACCTAGTTTACCCTCACCCAAAGTACGAGTTAGGTATGGGTCAAAGTGTATGTCCCATGGAGAAAATTTCACAATATGCTGCCTTAAGCCAGTGAGACATGTTACCTTGGACTAATACAACATCTACTAGCTTTCCTTAGCTGTCTTTAGAATAATATCATTCAAGAGCAAAGTGAGTGAGGGCAGCCAAAGCAGTCACACTGTTATTTGGGATAATGTCTGTTTTTTGCTCTGCTGTCGGGGCACACAAGTGCTTTACTGACAATCATTCTTCAGTCTATTTCTGCCAGAATACTCCTTATTCCTCAAGCCTGCAGGAGTATTTCACCACACCACAAGTGGAAGATTTATTACAAGAATACCCATGATTGATTTGGGGCAAGTCTATCCAGCGATGGATACAGCACATGGGAGGGTATTTCCAGTTCCACATTAGCCTGGCCAGAGCAAAGATTGCATGTATTGTAAATGAATGTCTGTAGCCTGACAAGTCTAGAGACAGGATGACATGAAACAATAATAAGAGTGACACATATACACACATTGTTTGCAGGAGAAGGGGTGACATCACTTGGGTAAGATTACTAACGCCAAAGTTTTATTGCATTCTACAAAATTGTGGGAAGATTTTGCCCAATGGTTAAGATATTGGACTCTGGATCAGACAGTCAATTCTAAAATCACCAAGCTACCACTGCTGTGCTCTTGACCAAACACTTAACCTTCAACTGCGCAGTTGTATAAATGAGATAATTGTAAGTCACACTGGAAAAGGGCATCTATCAAATGCCATAAATGTTACTGAAGCAATATAAAAACCGGATTTACTTGGATTCTTTAAAACCAGCAGCATGGTTGATTCTCAAACATTCACCAGCTAAACTGCTTCTGTTTTTGCCATTTTGAAAACGTAGTCCTGCCATGCACTACTTATATCTCAATGAAAAGGTTGCTATTGAAATGCAATGAAGGCAAATCTATGCAGTGATATATCTTTAACTAAATTTAAATATATAGAATCATATTAGCATTTCAAAAATGTCCTAATCATAATGGCAGTACATTTTTAGAAAAGTACTTATTTGTCTGTGATATTACTTTCAATCCTAGTAACTTTCATTTCCTTCTGGGGTGATCTATCTATCTATCTATCTATCTATCTATCTATCTATCTATCTGTCTATCTGTCTGTCTGTCTGTCTGTCTGTCTGTCTCTCTCTCTCTCTCTCTCTCTCTCTCTCTCTCTCTCTCTCTCTCTCTCTCTATATATATATATATATATATATATATATATATATATATATATATATATATATATCACAGACTTCCAGTAAAAAACTGAACATTTAGTCTTTAGGGCATCCATAATCATGAAATGTTATCACTTGTCAAGTAAGGCAAGATTAACTGCTGATGAAAAATACCACAGGGTACCTTCAAGATGTGCTGGTATATGATTTTAATTGAAACCAGAAATGTATTTCTGCTTATTATAAATTTTATGTAAGATAAGATAAGATTACATAAGTAATATTGCACGATTTAAATGAGTGCTATTGTTATGTGGGAAGATGTTACAAAATGATATAGAGTAAGAATGCTTTTAAAAATAAAAGTTATTTTATTTTTTATCAATTCAGAAAATGGAAAGCACATGAACAGAAGAGAAATCTATATATAGTTCATTCTGCCTTTAATTTGCCATTCAAATTAGAGAATGGCCCATTTTCCTTTAAATGCTGTTTAACACAGACATGTAGTAAAGACAAGATACAGTCTTAAAATGTTTTCAGAAGCAAAGGGGGGGGGGGGGGAATTTATTATTATTATTTTTATTTAATAAATTACTTCATTTATTGGTTTGGCAGTGGTAGAAATGAAACCCAACAATGAAACCCCTGTAGTATTTATTATTTGGTCAGTTGAAGTGACCAGGTTTCTAGAACACAGGAGGGGAAGGTTTCTGATAAATATCTAAAATAATATTATTTGATTGCGAGTTTAGAAAAAAGTCACAATTGTGAAAATATGAGCTCGCAAATGCGAAAAAGTCTGAATTGTGAGATATGGACTCGCGTTACAATGTCAGATATCTGACTTTGCGAGTAACTCATTTGCGACACTTTCTGGCAGAGCACCACAGGAAACCACGAGATGTGTTTCTTACAGAATACGGCGGGGAACTTTTTATTGTATACCATATACTATATTATTATATTATATAATATTGGCCATATTAACTCTTTGGCATGATAATCCTTTACGATTTGCGTATAATAGATTTGAAAGCCTATTATGTGCTTTGCCAGAAAGTGTCGCAAATGCGAGAAAAAAAAAAAATGAAATCTGACATTATAACGCGAGTTTATATCTCACAATTCAGCCTTTTTTCCTCACAATTCAGAGTTTATATATCACAGTTCTGAGAAGAAAAGTCAGAATTGCGAGGTTGTATCATGCAATTCTGAGAAAAACAAGGCAGAATTGTGAGATAAAAAGTCGCAATAACCTTGTATTATTTTGTATTCAGTGGCGGAATCTGGCTTCCATAGTTTGTACTGAGAAAGTACATCGAATGGATATTACAGTTTAAGGGGTTTAGGCTGATAAATAAACTTTTAAGACCATTTCGTGTAAACTGCTCATGAATAGACTATACTAATTGACCAGGGCTGAGTCCTAAACAGTACCCTTTTAGAAACACAGAAGTGCACTACGTAGGCTCCCTAAACACGCTATTTCGTGTCCCTTTATAGTGAGAAGTAAGCGGATTGGAGTGCTGTTTCGTGCTGCCCTGTTTCGCAGGCCTCTCCTTCATGCTGGCTCAGTGTAGCGCCCCCTGGCGGTGATCTCTATCATCCATAGTCTCCGTGTCCGCGCTGTGGTCAAACCGTCTGCGGTGCACAGCTATGGATGTGATCTAGCTAGTGACAAAGATGCTGCAGAGTTTCTCCTGTCCGTCCTGCCTGATCCACTGAACAGACACGAGTGCTTGCTATGACCTCGGAAGCAGGTAAGAAGAGCTTACTGCTCTTCCGGTTAGTTAGTCTGACAGCAGACTCTTGTTGTGTTTTTCCCCCTGCAGGATTGTCCCGCATTGCGGCCTATAATAACATCACCGATATGGTAATGGTAGCAGGCTAAGCTAAGAGTGCTAACGATCTGATTCGTGTTCACCTTGATTCCTTTTAATTTTATGGAATGAAAAAGGTTTTCTGTATCCTGCAAGACAATCAGTCAGTACACAGTGTGCAAACGCGAGCTGGAGCCTAAGCTGTCATCGAAGCTGAATGAGCCGTCAAACAAGGCTAGGCTCCTGGGCTAGCTCTGATTAGCCTGCTAGCTAATGCTGGTCCACTAGAGTTCTTCCTGTTTCATAAAATTGAGATAATGTCGGCAGGAAAGCGTTCAGGGGGATCCAGTGCTGATCGTCTCCGATCTCGGAGGTTTAATTTCAGGAATTTAAGCAGATCGACGTGATCAGTCGGTCCAATCCAACCACAACAACCACCACCTTCCTGCTCAGCTCAAGCTAGTCTTCCTGTAGATCAGTTTCACCGCAATGAAAGCACGCGTATTATTATTATTATCATCATTATTATTATTATTATTATTATTATATTTTAGACGAATTATTTTTTCCATAATAGAAATACATAACATGCAGGTTGTTTTGTTGTTGTGTGTTTGTTTGGGTGTGTAATGACAACTCGTGTAGAAATGAGAGACAGTGATAACGTGCTGTCGTGATTCGCTTCCTGTTCTGCTGCGTCCCAAATCACCCAGTACAGTAGTCAACAGTGGGTCCACTTCAACCCCGTGCTATTATTGTGTACTATCTAGTAGGACAGTATGCTGTTTGAGACATAGCAGCGCCTGGAGCCAGCAAACAGAGTTTACGGAAGTCGCAGGTGCAGGGCCCGTGTTTTTAAAGTGGCCCTGAAATCCACCCCGAGCGCTGGGTGTATATTTCCCATCGTGTTCGGGCCACTACGTGTTGGATGTATTCGCATTTTAATATTATAGTCCATCATTGAGAGGGGAACAGGACATTTTTTTTTTGATGATTCATCTTGTACTAGTTCTTTATTCATCCAAT
>JAAIIK010021389.1:0-26643 GCA_014706435.1 Silurus glanis
TGTGTGTGTGTGTGTGTGTGTGTGTGTGTGTGTGTGTGTGTGTGTGTTTGTGGATTTAGTGATAAGGCAAACATGTCCAGCTTCACAAACTGTGTGTAAGCAGCATTTTGTGTACCTCTGTGTGTGTAAAAACTGGGTGTGTTTGTCGCCTTCGCAGTATCTGTACGATGATGATGATGAGGTGAGAAAGAAGAAACCTAGACGTAAACACACATCCGAGGCTGCCATCACTCGGGTAAGCCCGCACACACGCACACGCACACACTCACGCACACTCACACACACTCACATACATTGAGTCTCAGGTGTAGGTCTACATAAACAACATGAATCATCCCCCATATATTTGGGTTTTTGTGATCATATAACGCAGGTGAAAAACATACAGAAGCTGCACTGCTGCATATTAAAGCCATCTTGCAGACACACACACACACACACACACACACATGCACAAGACTATCAATCATGATAAGGCAGAATAATGCATCAGTGGTTGGCGCAGTTTATCATTTCTAATAGATATAAATGGGTTAGTGAACTCCACACACACACACACACACACACACACACACACACACTGACGCTCTTACACACACTATATGCACGTGCTGTCTCACACACACATGCCACATCCACTTCTTCTTTCATACACACATGATCCACATGCTCATGCTCTCTTTCTCCTTTTTTTTTCACACACTCCCATGCTTTCTCTCTCACACACACACACACACACACACACACAGACGCAATGTGCAGTGTATGTGGCAGGCTCACAGATGACATTCGAATAAACTTCTGTGTGTGTGTGTAACAAACTCTTCCTCTTCTGCAGCAACCCAACATCAAGCAGAAGTTTGTGGCCCTGCTGAAGAGGTTTAAAGTCTCAGATGAGGTGATGTGTGTCTCCTCCTGCAGCTTCATGCTCTTAATAATGTAACTGGGAGTTCAGTCACAATACATTTCCTACATGTTCTCCATTCACATGAATCCCAGTGTCACGTCCATGTGCCCTCGCTTACGGCTCATCTGTAAAACGTAAATACAAAGAATATAGAACAGAAGAGCCTTTATTTCTCACATATACATTACTGCACAGTCAAATTCTCTTCTTCGCACATCCCAAATTGTTCAGAAGCTGAGGTCAGAGCGCAGAGTCGGCCATGATGCAGCACCTCTGGAGCACAGAGGGTCTATAGAGTAGTCTATATTTAATATTTCTTTGGCATTAAGATTCATTACACAAGGTTTGAGCAAGCGTTCAAGTCACTTTCCTAGAAGTAAATTACATCACCCCGCGTGACTAGCGGTTCAGAAATATGTCGATGACTAGCTTCAGAGGAGTCTAGCATATGACCTAGTCTCAGAGGAAGCTCATGACCTCCTTCACATTGCCTTGTTGCTGGCTGGTGTCTGGCTAAGAGTAAATTTGGGAGAAAAACACATCCTATTAATTGTTTTTTTTAGTATATTTATTCATAGTTGCCCAGTGTACAAGTACACTTAGTATGGTAGCTATTAATACTATTTTTTACTTCTTTGGCTACTGACTTAGCAATTTTTTTATTTTAACAATTTTTAATAATATTTTTTTTTAATTGATGTGTGCACTACAACTCATGGCTAGCTGTATCACACAATTCTGCATGTACTAGCCAGATTAATAAATATGCACAGCGGTCTTTTTAAAAATCCAGCAAAATAAAGAAGTATCGCTACAAATCTTCCGCTTACATGCGTTCACTTTATTGTTCACTAAATGTTGGACAAATTTTCGGACTTTCAATCTTTCTTTGGCCTTTCCTCGCAAATCGCTACCTCAGATATTTTATATAACTATGGCTTCACTTGTAGGAATTTCCATCTTGTTTTTTATTTATATTAATGGAGAAATATTTAATGGACACCTGAGGACAAAATTTGTCTGTGCTTTTCAAACATCTCATTCAACATTTCAGGGTTTCTGTGGGGATCTTACAAAGTTTCAAATGTCAAAAAAAAAAGAAAAAAATTATGAAAAAAAAATATGTTTTTGTTTGTTTCCTTCCATGGTGGTGTAGTTCTTTCTTTCACTAGTCCAAATATAATTTGCTGTATTACAACTACAATTGAGACCAACATTCAACAGCCAGTCAGCTTCCTGTTATTGCCACTGATCTCTCTTAGATTCTACCACATACATAAAACGGATTTTATTTTTCAGCTATGGGGAAGTGCAAGTTTAGCGATACTTTGCTTAAATAAAATGAATTTAGGGCTCGGTAAAGGTCAGTTGCCAACAACATATTTGTGTGTTTTTGATGTTGTGATTAAGAAGTTTCATTCTTAATAGTCTTAAAATACCTCCTTTGTTAATATATTAGACCTAATCCACTCTTCTGGGAAGATGTTCCACTAGATTTTGGAGTGTACTTGTGGAGATTCGTGTTCATTCAGCCACAAGGGTGTTAGTAAAGTCAGGTACTGATGTAGGTGTGGTGAGGAGGCCTGGGGCGCAGTCAGCGTCTATTCATCTCAAAGGAGATCTTCCAACCCATATAAAGCATATCTTCATGTATCTCGTTATATAGCATTGTATGTAACATCATATTCAATTGTGTACCTCCAACGTTGTGGTAAAAACATTGGGGAAGAAGCACATATGGCTAGAGAGGTCAGGTGTCCCAATACTTTTGTCCATATTGTGTAGCTAGCTATATTTTCATTACATTGTGTGAGCTGCGTTTATTTTAGATTAGCAATCAAAACACGGTGCTGTGTAGCACTTTAGCATGCTGAGTGTACCAGCTCATAGGTTTAGCATTTGTCCACGTTTGAAATCTGAGCTGAGGTAACGTTAGCCGCTGTGACAGGACTCTGTGTGGTTAATGCTAAGACAATGTTTTGTTTTTTTTTAAAACAAGGAAATGAGAAAGTAAGTAGCTTTTATTTCCTCGTGTGCTTTGATTGCTTGTCAGGAAGCTGACAGGGAGAGTCGTTGTTAATGTAGCTCCTGATTAGAGCGCTTTATAATTAGCTCTCGTGTTGATTCGGTTGTGGAAGTGTAAAGACTGAACTCTCTGTAGTGTCACAGTGCAGGTCCTTTGTGTTTGACAGAATTGTGCTTTTATATTCAATATACTCTCAGATTGTGCTTCTTTTGTTCATGACCACTTCATACTTTCCTTCATTAGTTTAATGCTGAGACGCTCTTTAAGCTGAATTCTGATTGTTCTGTTCTGTGTATGTGTAGGTCGGGTTTGGGTTGGAGCATGTCTCCCGAGAACAGATCCAGGAGGTAGAGGAGGACCTGGATGAGCTCTACGACAGCTTGGAGATGTACAACCCGAGTGACAGCGGTCCCGAGATGGAGGAGACCGATAGCATCCTGAGCACACCCAAACCTAAACTAAGGTCTCACTCACACACACACAGTATCAGATCATAGCTCTATAGTAGGCCATTTATGGTCCACACCAACCCATGTAAAGCATATCTTCATGGAGCTGGCTTTGTGCACATGGGCATTGTCATGCTGCAACAGGTACCGATACATCCGATACCGATATCTAGGTTGGATCGTACTTGCCTCTAACCGATTGTTCAACTGATTAAAGAAACTGGAACTGTTACAGTTCCATCATTGTTGGTGTGCAGTTAAGCGCAGAACTGTTTATGCAAACTGTGTTTCTGAACCATTGTAGCAGACTGTTGATATTAATTACAGTCCAAATCCATTCTCAAAGTTCATCAGTTACTCAGGAACTTGGATCTTTAGGGTGTCGATGACTTCACGTCTCAGATCTGTCTTTGGTCAGCAAGGCTTTCCTCACATAGATCTTCTGCTGAAGAATAATTTTTCCTTTAGTTTTTTTTCACACAATGTAAACTGCCATGTATGAAGATGATCCATTTCTAAAACACTCACATGAGCTCATCCGGCAGCAACATCCGCCCTCACGGTCAAAGTCCCCGAGATCCCACTTTTCCCATCGTGATGTTTAATGTGAATATGACCTGACCCTCTTGGTGTGCACGCTCTCTTTTGTTTTGAATAACCCACAAGCTGGAGCAGATGGTGCTGCTGTTTATAGAGCCATAAACATAACTATTTATAACAATCGGACAGTCATGAGGGACAAGAGGATTTGAACATAGAGGATGTTTAAAGACAGAGACGGCCGCACATATACACGAAGTGTGTGAGGTTGAAAGGGAGCATAGCTGCCCTCTGGTGGTGAGATAAGAACGGCAGTTACTGGCACGGTCTCTCCAGCACACACTCCATCATTAGCAGAATCACTGTAATCAGCCAGTATTCCATCCCGTTTAAATCCGTATAATCATCCCAAAGCCGCTCCAGCCCAAACACACCGACCTGCGTTATTACTCATTCAGCCGAACAGCTGATCCAAACAGCATAGTCGAGCCAGCCGTCTGTCTACGAATAGAAGCCTGTGAATCGGAAGCAGGTGTAGAGAGAGACGATTTAGCAAGTCTTTGTGTGTGTGTGTGTGTGTGTGTGTGTGCAGGCCGTTCTTTGAGGGAATGTCGCAGTCCAGCTCACAGACGGAAATCGGCAGCCTGAACAGCAAAGGAAGCCTGACCCGAGACCCCTTCAGCCCGGTGAGTACGTGAGGGGAAATGGCGGGGAGATGGAGTAAGATGTTCTGAGTAGAGCTAAGACGTAATTCCCAATGGTCAGTGGTGGATGAAGTACACAAACATTGTACTTGAGTTAAAGTAGATACACAGTAGGTAAAATATTATTCCAGAAAAAGTACAATTGCTCCCTTTCAACTTTTAAAAGTACAAAGTATTTGCCTTTAAATAAACGTAAGTATCCAAAATACTATGGTTTATTGTGGCTATAATGTCATCATTTATGTCACAAACCTTTTTTCCAGCTGCGTATAAAATCACGTATTCCTCTCGAAATTTTCTACTGTTGAACTGACGCTCAATTGTATGTTAGTGATCAGTAGAAACCAAGCGCCAATCAAAAGTTTAAAACAGCGTGCGCTCGACCCTGATTGGCGGTTTGCCGCGTGTTTGACCAGTTACGTTTTTTATCCTCATAAATAAAAAGGAACGACTGATTTCGCAAAATAGAGTTGAGTAAAAAGTAACATATTTGACTTTGAAATGTAGTGAAGTTCAAGTCTCGCCAAATGAAAATACTTCAGTAAAGTACAGACATGCGAAAAAGCTACTTAAGTACAGTAACAAATTACATTTACTTCATTACTGTCCACCACTGACAGCGACTCTTCCAGCTTCCAGAGAAACCATACATCATTTATTTATTAATATAACTTGCATCCTGTTCTTCTAGAACTTTTGCGGCAGTAAGTTGAGCAGTTTGTGGAAGAGGTAATTGGAGACAGGCGTCGGGATGACCGCACTTTTCATTTTGAGATTTTCACTTTCACATTTCAGGCTTTGTGTGATCATTTCCACTCTCTCGTTCAGGCTCCGCCCTCCATTCACTAACCGGGACTTTTATTGTTAAAGGAATATAAATGGATGCTAGCATGTTGGTATTACACCCAGTGGCTAGTGTGTCCTATTGCTGATAGGTGGCGCACATGTCGCGGGTCCACACAGTGTTAGAGTAATGGAAAGGCATGTGGTGATGAAGTTCCTTGTGAACGAATCCCTGTCGTCGTGGTTCCCTGGTGACGAAGTGAAGCACGTTGTTTGAGGATGTTCAGGCATACTGACTCATCTTTCTCTGCCGAATCTTTCCAGGCGTTAGTTAAAAGTGGTATAAATATATCGTCGTATAAATGTAGCAGTGGAGGATGTCGGAAAAATAAACACAGTTTCCATTCTTTGTAATTTGTTCATTTATTTTATACACTTAAAAGTCCCAGTTTGACTTTTTTTGTTTACAAATCACAAACCCGCCTGATTGACAGCTGCGTCTCCTCGGTGACGGCTTGTCCATTGAAAAAGCCAAGCGCAGCAGTGTTTCTACAAATGTGAGATTATGTAGATTAGCAATGTCCTTGTGTATTGATACAGTCTTCAACTCCATATCCACTACGCCACAGTCGTACAGACTCGTACAGTGTGCAGTTCCTGAGTTCATGGGAAATGTTGCCGAATTGTTGCTTCTTTCTCCGCTCTAAAACCCCCTGGTGCTGCTTATCAGCTCTGTAATGTGAGGGGAAGTGAGTGTGCGAGCATCAGGACGAGGGTTGGGAACCTGTGGGTGGTGTAGATGATGTCAGGGCAGTCGTGTGTAACGTGAAGCAGTGTAGACTCAGCTCCTGTGTTTCTCCAGCAGGGGGAGCAGCCTCCTTCAGACAAGATGAAACACTCGCGCAGCCGCAACCTGGACGAGACCACAGCCGAGCCTGACGTTACGGTGAGACACTGAACTACGTATACACGAGTTATGCACATGCATACACACATTATGCACACGTTATACATTTTATATATTCAAGCAGGCATAGTAGTTGTACTGTATACATACTTTTTATTGATTGTTTTGCGCTTTGTTATACTAAAATATTTATGGTAATTTTGTTTTAATTAATAGGTTTTAATTGTATGTAAGATGTCCTTGAGTGTCATGTAAGGCACCCATAAATAAAATGTATTATTATTATTATTATTATAATACACACATTTCCTTTACTTCTCATGGTCTTTCCCAGTTCTCGGTACACATTAAAGCATGAATAAGCTTTGTGTGTGTGTGTGTGTGTGTGTGTGTGTGTGTGTAGGAGGTAAATGATCAGGAGCTCTTCCCCGAGGTGCCTCCCTCCATTACCGTTTCTGTAGCTGAGAAACCACGCACACCACTGAAGACCAGCAAGAGTGAAGGACAAACCATGCCATCTCCTAGGTCCGTTTAAACACACACACACACACACACACACACACACCAATATGTACCAGGTTTTTTTCAATTTCTAAGATCACAAGTATATCAAATACTACTTTTTTTTGCCTTTGAAAATAGTCCCTACAATTACTAGCCATTACCAGTCCCTACAAAGGTGTAAAAACACACACACACACACGCACAGCTATAATCCAATTACACACACATCAGCGTGCTCTACATCCTTGAATCAGAGATAAAGAGTGCACTTTAATTTAATTTGGTATATGATTTTGTTTAATTGCCCGTGCGTGTAGGTTGGAAGGAACACACACGCCTCGGCAGAAACGCAGCACTCCAATGAAAGAGCGTCAGCTCTCGAAACCGCTGAGCGAACGAACCAACAGCTCGGACAGCGAGAGGTCACCTGAGCTAGGACACAGTGCACAGGTACACACACACACACTCACAAGCGCACACATTCCGCTTCGTCATCCATGTCACCGGATCTGCTAGAAAACTAAGTTATCAATCAATCGACCAATCAGTGATGTACGTACCACAATCTCCTCCCCCCCAGTAATCCCTGCTTCATAGATCATTATAATGGGCGGAAATTAGACTGAACAATGACACGCGATATCTAATTTAGCGCAGGTTTCTGACTGTGACACGTGCACGCTTTCCTCACATGGACGTTTTGTTTGTCACGTTGGCTTTATTTGTCTTTGTGTCTGCGGAGGAGTCTGATCTCGGAGACTAAATAAGGAATGCTAATGCGCTGTTTATTCTTGTTCCAGAGATTCAAACTGAATTATTAATGTAAAGCAGAGTCGAATAACCTCTGTGTGTGTGTGTGTGTGTGTGTGTGTGTGTGTGTGTGTAGCTCCTCAGGAAAGCCATGTACGATCAGTTGAATCAGATTTTGGTGTCCGATGCAGCGTTACCTGAGAGCCTCATCCTTGTTAATGGCACTGACTGGCAGGGCCAGGTAAGAGAGTGTGTGTGTGTGTGTGTGTGTGTGTGTGTGTGTGTGTGTGTGTGTCTCAGGACCTTATTCATATGTGTGCATCTCCCAGGAGTGTGTGTTGTATATATGTTCATGTCCTATGGGACAGTTGTTAATGTTGTCGAATCTTTGTGGTTGTTAATGTTGTCCCTCTTGTGGTTCCCTGGTGGTCTAGTGGTTAGGATGCGGCGCTCTCACCGCTGCGGCCCGGGTTCGATCCCTGGTCAGGGAACCAACTCCAGCCACTCTTAGTGCCGGTCCCAAGCCCGGATAAATGGGGAGGGTTGCGTTAGGAAGGGCATCCAGCGTAAAAACATGTGCCAAATCAATCATGCGGAGGATCCGCTGTGGCGACCCCTAATGGGAGAAGCCGAAAGAAAGTTTAATGTTGTCCCTCTTGTGTATGTCACGAGAGTGTATCAAAGTGGTGTGTCCCTGTGTTTGTATGTCCTGGGAGTGTGTCCCTGGTGTGCATATCCCGAGAGTGTGTGTTGTATGTATGTGCATGTCATTACATGGGGACATGTAATTTGTGGTTGTGGTTATCAGTGGTGTCCCTCATGTGTATATGTATGTATCCCTGTGTGCATATCCCAGAAGTGTATGTGTGTGTATGTGTGTGTATGTGTGTGTATGTGTGTGTATGTGTGTGTGTGTGTGTGTGTGTGTGTGTGTGTGTGTGTGTGTGTATGTATATGTGTGGGTATGTATATGTGTGTGTATGTATATGTGTGTGTATGTATATTTATATAATGTATATGTATGCATATCCTAGGAACTTGGACCTTTGTGGTTGTCAGTGGTGTCCCTTGTTTGCATGTTGTAAGAGAAGAGTGTGTCCCAGTGTTTGTGTGTCTCAGTGGTGTATCACTGTGTCTGTGTGTCTCAGTGGTGTGTGTCTGTGTCTGTGTGTCTCAGTGGTGTGTGTCTGTGTCTGTGTGTCTCAGTGGTGTGTCCCTGGAGAGTGTTTGATGTGACTCTGTGAAATTTTGACGGGCTCAATTAATCAAAAGTGTATATGTGTGTGTGTGTGCGCAGTATGTAGCTGAGCAGTTGCAGGTTCAGAAGCACCCAGTGGTGTGTACGTGTTCCTCAGCAGAGATTCAGGCCGTTCTCTCCGCTGTGTTGACGCGCATCCAGAAGTTGTGAGTTGTTTTACACAAAACTGCCCACAGTCCTGCTGTTACACTCTAATAGAGTAATCAGTTATCATTTCATCTCTCACTCTCTCACTTCCACTCTCTTTCCTTCCTTCTCTATCTCTCTGTCTATCTTCCTCACTTTCTTCCCCCTTTCTCTCACCCCCCCCCTTCATTTCTACTTTCCCTCCCTTTCTTTTTCTCTCCTCCTCTCTACCTCTCACTGCTCGCTCTCTCTCTCTCTCTCTCTCTCATATTTCTCTCTTTCTTTGTCTTTCTCTCGCCTCCTTTCTCTCTTTCTCTACCTCCTTTTCTAACTTTTCCTTCCTCCTTAATTCCCTTGCCCCTGCTTTCTCTTTTTCCCTCTCCCTTATTTGTTCTCACTTTCTCTCTTTCTGTCTCCTCCTCCCTCTTTTTTCCTCTCCTGCTTTTTTTTTAATTTTCTTTCATTGTCTTCCTCTCTTCCTCTCTCTCTCTCTCTCTCTCTCTCTCTCTCTCTCTCTCTCTTGTTTTTAAGTACAGTGTGAAGCATATATACTTCAGAAATATAGTATACAGAATAGTATACAGAAATATACTTGTCAGCTGATTAATTTTATTGTAGGTTAAGCAAAACTCGCTGTGTGCATCACCAGAAAAAAACAGAATGGAACAGAAATCTGGGCATGAAATTGTACCTATTTTTAAAACATGATAAAAGCCAGAATAAGTGTTGATTTTAATAACCATAAACTTATGAACACAGTTGACATTTTTGCAATTGAATGGTGCTGTAATGATGGTCTGTGTTCTGTAACTTTCACTGCAGTAATCATATACCCACATCACACAAAGTGCTTTTCTCTGGTGTTTTTTGTTGACTATACCTGAGAAAGTGGTTTTTTTTGTTGTTGTTTTTTTTAAATAAAAAAATCTCTCTCTCTCTCTCTCTCTCTCTAGCTGTAACTGTAACTCGTCGATGCCGAGGCCTGTGAAGGTGGCAGTAGTTGGTGCTCAGTGTTATCTGGGTGCCATCCTGCAGTTCTTCGTCAGTCAGTTGGCCAATAAGACGTCTGATTGGCTGAACCACATGCGCTTCCTGGTGGTTCCTCTTGGTGAGTGAAGGCCATCACCACCATCACAATTCTGTCCTCAAACATTCCAATAGATTTCATAGATTACATGTATGCTAGGTTGTTCTTGACTTTTAATTTACGTGTTATTTTGATTTAGTCCTGGTCTACACTATATTACATATACAAAGTATTTCCTATTGCACTCATAACAAAGGACATTGTCTCATAGCAGCTTTTTCCCTCTGTCTCTCTGACACTTGCATACAGAAATAAATTTAGATTGAACCTGACCTCTTCTTTATGCCTCTCTATATCTTTGTTTTTGTTTTGTTTTTTCCTTCCATCTATGCAGGTTCCCATCCTGTTGCTAAGCACCTGGGTGCCCTTGACAACCGCTACAGTTCAGTTTTCCTGGATGGAGCGTGGAGGGAGCTGTTCAGTCGTCCAGAACCTCCTCAGTCAGGTAAACACACATATACACACACACACATGCACGCATCCCACGATGCTTTGCAGCCGATATGTCCATGTCTGGTTCACTTGAACTAGGAGACCCAAATCTGTTCCTGCATGACAACGCTCCTGTGCACAAAGTCAGACCCATGAAGATATGCTTTACATGATTTGGAAGAGAAATCTCACAAATCTCCACAAGCACACTCCAAAATCAAGTGGAACATCTTCCCAAAAGAGTGGAGGTTATTATAACAGCATAATGGGGATTTAAATGTGGAAGTAGATGTTTACAAATCACAATAAATCCTATGGCCAAGTGTCCATAAACCTTTGTCCATATAGTGTATATGAAGGTTTGTTATATTGTACTCAGAACTCGTCTTCTAAAGAGGAGCAATTGTGGATGAAGAAAGATGGGCAATGCAGGTCAGAAGTCTCGTTGCTCTGGTCATTATTCTGTTGAGCAGGAAATCATGTGAACGCCACCGTGCCGTATTTACAATTTAGGAACTCGTATTTGCTCAAGATTTTCCTGTATTGTCTATTTTTTTTTGCCAATAAACCATGTCCTAATCCCCACCTCTGAACTTGTACACACAAACTTTTAAGAAAGACTTAGAATGCAGGCACCATAAGCCCTCGGATATGAAGTTTACGACTTGGAAAATGAAAGCGTTCCACACTGTGGTCAGGTTTCTCCCCTCAAGCTCCAAATACGACGGGTTGCAGAGTTTACAGTGTTTACAAGCGACTTCTTCTTTATGACATTTCTGCCTCCTAGTGGACGTCTTTACACACAAGCAGAACCCTGAAGTTAGGTTTAATTCACTTCTTTTTTTTTTTTTTTTTCTTTTTTATATTTAATGTGTTCAGTTCAGCCCTTCAGTGTTTTCATCTCAGACCCTCACAATGCAGTGGCAATGAAAGTGTGAGTGTCAGCACCTCTATTGCACCAAAGCTGGAAGGCTTATTAAGAAGACAGAAAGATTGATTTGAAATTAATATTGCGCTTCAGAGCTGTCGGAAGTGTGTGTGTGTGTGTGTGTGTGTGTGTGTGTAGGCTCAGGGGGTTTATACAGATACAAAACGTATAAGAACTCACTTTCACATGTTTATTACATTTTTCAGTGAGGAGCTCAGACACTCGCTCCACACTTTAATAAATAACCGAGTTCGTAATGTGCTTCTATTTGATTTCTCATCGTTTAATAATGTTGCCTTTCCTCACAATCTCGCACCTGCATCATCTGTAATCCAACCAAACATCATTTTTCTCACCAATCCTGCTGAAAGAGAATATAGACTTCAAATACTCAACCACTCTGTTCTTTCTGTTCCAAAGTCTTAACACAGATGCAGCACTCATGACTCCTGTCTATATAGAGTTTATATTAGTTGCATCTTTTTAATATATATATTTAGTTAATAATATTCTCTTATAAGCTCTGTCTGTCTGTCTGTCTGTCTGTCTGTCTATCTATCTGTGTCTGTCTGTCTGTCTGTCTGTCTGTCAATCATTAATTAATTGTATTTAAATATATTAAATACTTGATATAAATAGTACCTCAATTATTGGATCATTATGGTTCCTTTATTTTAGTTTTTATATATTTTAATATTTTTTTTGTATTTGTCTTTTACAATATTTTCTGAATCTTCCCTCATTATGATCTTTTTTTATTTGCCTTTTACTCTTCAACACTTTGAGCCACATTTAATGTGCATATGTGAACATTTTATTGTTATAATTTTTATAATTGATGATTAGAACAGTGTAGCCATGTTATGAACAGTTTGAGATCTTCGAGAGTAAAGGACTGCTTGGGTTTTGAATTGTTGTGTGTGTGTGTGTGTGTGTGTGTGTGTGTGTGTGTGTGTGTGTGTAGACATGTTGGACGTAGCGGGGCGTATCACACAGTACATCAGTGGAGCGTCTCTCACCCATCAGCTCCCCATCGCTGAGGCCATGCTGACCTGCAAACACAGGACGTGAGTAAACCTTCATTATCACTGCTTCTCTAACACACACTTACAATAATAATAATAATAATAATAATAACAAAAATGATCTTACAAAATAATAAGAATGTGCTGCATCAAATGTTGATTGAGTAATGATTGATTTTATAGACTGTTATCAGCGGTGCTTGTTTAAATTATGTTTTATTTCCCTGTGTCACGTGTGTGTGTGTGTGTGTGTGTTTCAGGCGGGAGGAAGATTCCTATCAGAAGTTTATCCCGTTTATAGGCGTAAGTTATCATTACTTGTGTATTAACTGATTCTGCAGTAACTGAACCGAATCGTGTAGCTGAGTGTGAAATTGTGTTTCCAGGTTGTGAAAGTGGGTCTGATCGAGTCGGGCCAGTCGTCTACAGGTTCGTCTGTCTGCCTTTATTTGTGTTTCTTTTCTCACTGAAACCGAGATTAAGTGTGTGTGTGTGTGTCGGCTTTTAGGAGATGCTGAAGAGGGCGTGTCTGTGAATCTGGCCGTCCCCTCGACATCTCCGCCCACTCATGGCTCTCCCGCCAATCTTAAAGAGACGGCCACGCCCCCTTCCTCACCTTCCATGGGTGCTGTTTTAGCTGTACAAGGGTGAGTGTGTGTGTGTGTGTGTTTAGAGTAGATATGTGTTAGTTTTGTCATCTCGGGATTAAAACGTTTGTCTCGGTCCATGTCCCCAGGAGCCCCAGCATGTCTCACGGCGTGGACGCGATCGGTCTGCAGGTGGACTACTGGTTGGCGTCTCTGGCGGAGAAGCGGCGCGAGGGTGAGAGGAGAGACACAGGCTGTAAGAACACTCTGAAGAGCGCGTTCAGGTCCCTGCAGGTCAGCCGTCTCCCCGGAGGGAGCGCCAGCGAGCCCCACGCTCCCGTCAACACCATGTCCATGACCGTGGTCACCAAAGAGAAGAACAAGAAAGGTGAGAGTTTTTTTTTTTTTACAGCTGCTTTGAGACAATGTTGATTGTTAAAAGCTCAATACAAATAAAAATCAATTGAATTGAATTGAGAGCCGCGTGTCCGAGCAGGACGCCGCCGGGAGGCTCGACCCCGCCGAGACTAATGGACTTTTATCACTTCATCAGATCCCTTCTCCTTTTCTGCAGTGCCGACCATTTTCCTGGGGAAGAAGCCTAAAGAGAAGGAGGTGGACTCGAAGAGTCAGGTGATCGAGGGCATCAGTCGACTCATCTGCTCAGCCAAGCAGCAGCAGACCATTCTGAAAGGTAGAGCACACACTCGTGCACTCACACGCACGCGCACACTCGTGCACACACACACACACATGCACACTCATGCGTGCACACACTCATGCACACGTGCACCCACACACACACTTGAGCACACACTCATGCACATGCACACACGCACACACTTGTGCACACACACAACACACATGTGCACATGCACGCACACACACTGTGGTTTCACACCTCAGAGAGGTCTTTCCATAATAACTTGGGCGTTCACTCGCCTTTCAACATTTTCCTTGACAAACACTCATTTTCTCTTCTCTTCTCTTCTCTTCTCTTCTCTTCTCTTCTCTTCTCTTCTCCTTGTTTTTCTTTTCTTCTCCATTCTTGTCCCTTCTTCTCACCTCCATTCTCTCCTCATTTCTTTCTTTCTTTCTTTCTTTCTTTCTTTATTCTGTTCTTTCTTGTTAAATTCTCCTCTTTAATTATTTTATTTAATTCTTTATTATTTCTGCTTGTTTCTCTCTCTCTCTCTGTCTACTTTTCTTTTCCTTTACTCGCACACATTAATCTCTCTCTCTCTCTCTCCCTCCTCAGTGTCCATCGATGGGGTGGAATGGAACGATGTGAAGTTCTTCCAGCTGGCGGCTCAGTGGCCGACGCACGTGAAGTACCTCCCAGTCGGACTGTTCGGTTACAGCAAACCGGCCTCCTAGGAACCGCCCACTCATCCTGTAACTCCGCGTCCCCCCACTGCAGCAGTCACCCCATTGCACACAGCTGTAGCAGGGCAGTCAGAGGGAACCTGCCTAAATGTTCATATCGTTTCAGAGAGCAGGCGTGGGGGACGTGCACGTGCGGCTCCGGCAGACTTTATACAGCGCTAGTCACTTTTATTTCCACAAAGGGGTCCCTGAGCACCAGTAGTGTGGGACGAGCACAAAAATAACGGGAGACGCCTTTCAGTCTACCAACAATCATAACCATGTTACAGCGCATGAGGCAAATATCTCGCCCCCTTACCGCTTACATGACCTAAACGATCAGCCCTGATATTATCTATAGTGTTTAAATACAAAAAACAGCAAACGGTGTTAACCTGCATGTTTTAATCTACAACAACCCCCAACCCCACTAGGGAAATTAGTCTTATTATGCAACTTATGTACTTGTGCATGTGTTAGGCTGTGCGAGGCGTGCAGCTACAGTTAGCCACTTGAAGCTATGCCTCTTTTTTCCTCTCCCATCAGTTCAAGTCTAGAAGTCTAGAAGCTTAGGATTAGCCGTGAAGTGGTTGCTGTGTTCATGGACTCTGTGAGTTTTCACTTATTTTGTACATACAGTAGGCTTTTGCGTATTAGCTTTCAGTTCCTATGAGTAATTACTAAAGTGGCCTTTTTAGAACATGTAGCTTAAGTAAGGTTTTTATTATTATTATTATTGTATTATTATTTGTTTCCTTTTATGAGCCATTTCTCCAAAGATCACGCTGGCCAATCCGAATGTAAATCCATCACGTAAACATGACCGAATGTAAAAATAAAAGGGTCACAAGAAAGTCAGCGGTGCTTCGGTTACATCCCGGGGAGGGAAAACAGTGCTCGTGTCGCGTATCGAATAGTGTCGGAATCGAGCATGGAGGCTAACGGACACGGCTGTTCTCGCGTTCATCCCGAGCCGATCGTGACCCTTGTTATCCCTTTCAGTTGCTGAAAGCTATGCACTTCCATGAACACGCTCACATGTCGCACGCGTTCACTCGTGAAGCACAAGGTTTAAAGACCCCTTTAAAACAAAAACGATGCGTGGAGAAGACCACTGCCGGTGTGCATGCTGTCCCTGCTGGTGTACATTATTCCTTTAAAGAGATCTTCCACACACACTCACACACACCATGTGATTCTTCATCAGGAACATTTACAGGGGAGCTCGAAGTGAATGAGTGATCACATGCTCTGGTAGTCACTATACTATTTACGAATTGTTTTTCATTTCAGTGGATTATCTCGAATTCTACAATCGTCAAAGCAAAATACTTAATACTCAGTAATGCTCCTCCACTGAGAATCCACTTGTACAGTAACATCATGTAGAAATGATGAATAATATATAAGCCCTTGTTTTAAAGCAAGTGTATTCGATAGCTGAGAAAAAGAAAAAACTTCGGAAAGCAGTCTTGCAGTCCGGATTTTATTTTTTAAATATATTTTATTGTTGTTTTATAAACACGCCTCCCAAATCCTGTCACGTCTTTAAATTGTTACGAAGAGACGTTGCATGTTAATAGATTGTCCGAGTGCACTTGAAAAGTGAGATCGTGACAGACTTTGCTCCAACTTGCTTTAGCATACTAACTATATTTGAATCACTGTAAGTGGGGGGCGGGTCCGGGAAAATGATTCTAAATTATATTCAGCTCTGTCAACGTAACTATGAGAAACCGATTTTTCCCCCAATTGCACTAAATATAAAATACTATTTGTTTTTGGTGTTAGGGTTGTTGCACTGGGTACAATTTTCAGAAACCACACTGTACAAGCTGTACTGGATTTTGCAGATATAGATTTCATATATTGTAAAATAATTATTGAAGCATTAGTTGAGATCAGCGGGCTTAGACCGTCTAAAACAATGTGCCAATATGACTTAAGAAATCCAGGGGGAAAAATGTAAAAAGAGGGTGGAATTGCATTATGCAAAACTCACAGGAAAGCTACAGAGTCAATCTGAACCCAGTTTTCTTTCACCTTTTTTTGTCCAATTCCCATCCACTTGCCTATCACACGTCCCTATTACACAACAAATACCAACCCTGGGATTGTGAGGACTCGAAAACATATTTCCTCTGAGATGCATAAAGCCGGCAAATCCATTCTTTTCAAACTGCTGCTCCTCCTCCATTACATGGCAGTGGAACACGCTCAGAAAGACTATTCCACCCTCTTCCTTATACATTCCCTCCTTCCCACACAGTCAAATTTGGCCTTGGAACAAAATTTAAACCTAGACCCAGTTTCCTCTATAAATGCTGATAAATGACATCTATTCTTTTTTTTTTTTCTTTTGTTTTTAGTCTGACTTTAGTCTCAGAGAACGTATGATCTCAATGATCCAAAATATTGTCACAGTCCTCAAATTAACAAAATTCTCCTGAATGAAAACTACTCAGTTCCTGCTTCCTGGTGTGTGTTTCAACTTCATTTAATAAGCGAAATTCAGGATAGTTTTACATGGTCATTCTGGAACGCGTGTAAATTGTAGTTTGACAAACCACAGTTTTAGCTGCTTAAAGAAATATAGCTACTAAGTCCAGCCTAAAAATTATAATCACCCCTGGTTTCTATGGTAAAAAAAAAATCCAGAAAGCATTGTGGTGTGGTATAGCAGGAATAACGTTCTTGTAGATATGATTGTATTGGGGAAAAATCAACTTCAGCATGATTATATCTCTACATCTTGCTAGAAAGACCATACAAGGAAAATACCACTTATTTACTTTAAGCTCCACCAGATCCCTGATATGTTTTCCATGATCAAGAAGCTCATTGTGTGGTGTGGATCATCCTGCTGAGAACAGATCAAATCTAGAAGGAGTCATTAATCCATAGATCTGTAGCGTAAAGAGCTACGAGCCGACGCTGACTTTCAGTCTGAAACCATAAAGATCCGGTCTCCCCTTTACCTGCTAAGCTGCTACCTGATTTGTCGTAATAACGTGTAGCGTCTGTGAAAGTGATGGTCTACTTCGTCTAGGACGTGTGCCAGGTGTAGGTGTTGGTGTTTGGTTTTAGCGTGTGTGTGTGTGAAACGTTCTGAAACTCTGAACCCACGTCGTGCCACAGTAAGAGTGATGAGTCTTGGTGTGTTTGTGTGTTTGTACATTTGCTGAGCAGATTTGTGCTGTAAATATTTCGAACAGTGCGCCGACGTTGCAGGAATTTCGAGGCGTTTTACGAGGAACTTACCTGAAAAAAAAAATAAGAAAAGAAACGACGCGAAAACGATGTATATAGCGGAATTCTCATTCCTTTAACGTGACCTCCTGTCCTGATAGCATTAATCGAGCTGAATTGGTCAAACCGAGGAGTGGTCAAAAAAGTATTACTGCGCATTTGTGTTACAGTTCAGGTCAGTATTTTCTGCAGGGGGATGCTGAGAAATAGTGTCCTCTCGCGTCTTTCGCATTGGAATTCACCGCTTAGTAAATTTGTCGGTAGTGAATTATATCAAGGTTCCCTAAATTTGCATTGTTTACAGCTTGAACTACAGCAGTCATTCATCCTGATCCATGGTTTTGACACATTTTTTGATTTCATAAGCAGTTTTCATTCAATTCCATCCCCTGAACCTAATAATAAACAGATTATAAACTATAATAACCTCTAAAGATTGGTCACATATGCTGAAGTTATAACTGATGTCTCCAGTTTCAGCACTTGTTAAAAGTATAGAAAGGAAAAGAACTTGCATCTGAAGGGAGGTGGGGGACCTGATAAAGGAACGAATGATCAAACATATATGACAGATACATCATATGGACCAAAGTGTGTATGCACCTGACCAATATTCTTTTGAACATTCCATTCCCATTCCATAACCTCCACTCTTCTGGGAGGATTTTCTGCCAGATTTTGGAGTGTGCTTTCATTCATCTAAATTCAGGTCCTGATGTAGGTGAGGTGAGGAGGCCTGGGGTGCAGTCAGCGTTCACGTTCACCCCAAAGGTGTTCAGTAGGGTTTATAGCCCTATAGCAGGAGATCTTCCACTTCTATGAACCCATGGAAAGAATATTTTCATGGTGTTTGCTTCGTGCACAGGAGTATTGTTATGCTGAAACATTTTTAGGTCAAGTGATCAAGTGAAGGGAAAATTTCATGCTACTCCTCTTTCTTCCCCCTCCTCTCTTCCCCTCTTCTTTTCTCCCTCTCCCTTCCCTCCTCTCTTCCCTTCTTCACTCTTACCCCTTCCTTCCACTCTACTGCTTCTCTCCTCTTCTCCCCCCCTCCTTCCCTCCACTCTTCCCTGCTCCATTCTTCCCCTCTTTCCTCCTCCCTCTTCCCCCTCCTCCTTTCTCCTCTTCTCTCCTGTTTAAACTGGTTGTAAAAAGGTTAAAAGGTTTGTTTGAGAATTGAATGAGTCTCACACAAGTGACCACCTTCCACTGATAATATACTGACTATTAGACAGGAGGTGAAGATAATTATTAAATATTTTTACAAATGGGCTCCACATTGAGCCGAGTCGGTTTGTTCGGATCAGGATGATACAGCTGTAGTTCTGTATTCAGTGCTTTATGGGGGAATCGGATCATTAGTCATTTCTGGCTGCTCTCATTCCCTTTAGTCCGAGTCTGATTTAGTAGAAAACACGATTGTAAATTCACGCTGATAGTTTCATGTATCGTACACAGCGATTCTTTGCGCAAAATCCTTTAATGGGGAAGTTTCCACATGCACACATCCCTTTTAAAAAAGATATACATGTGGAATATTTGATGCTGTTACATGCAAAGGGAACACAGAGGATGTGAAATGCTGCTGCTGCCAAAAAAAAAAAGAGAAGTATCAGTTGTTACATTTTCTATCTGTGGTTTTTGATGTAATCGTTCGATATCCAATGTTCCCTGTTCCGGTGCAGCAGCTACGTCAAGCAGTTACATCATTTCATTTCGTTCCATTTCCAGCCAATCCTCGGCCATGTCGATATCGTCTCGTTTTCTTTCACTCTCTCTCTCTCTCTCTCTCTCTCTCTCTCTCTCTCTGTCGTGACGTTTCGTGCTCTGGTCGTGGAATCCTGTGCGTTTTCTCGCTGTGTGTCGTTTCGGTCTGATGGCGGGACCAGTCATTATATCTGTGTTTGGTGTGCCGTGGAGAAGTTTAGATGTCTGTATCGCGTGAACATTAGACCCACAAGCAGACGTACTGCAAAAAAAGAAAAACGAACGTTTGCAGACTTGCAGTAAATCGTGGTTTTGTTTCTTTCCAATTCTGAATTAAAGCCTGGAAAGTAAAGTCTATAAGGCCCCAGGAGTCTCAGCCTGATATTGAAAGTATATTGTTCTTGAATTCTACAAGCGTTGGTGTGTTCTGGTCTTCGGCTCGCACTGAACCCCGAGGCACACTGAGGCAGAAGAGTAACACGTCTTTCTTTTTATTGCACGTCTTTGCTTGTATTAGCAATCCTCAGCCACTTGCCTACGCGATATTTACAGTGCTTGTACATATATTAAAGTGCTTGTAATATGAACCTGAGTTCTTTTATTGTTTGTTTTTTTGTTTGTTTTTTTATTCAACATTTTTTTGTAGTACTGCTTTTTCATGATTTCAGTTGTCAATGGGGTAACGTGTGGGATAAATTGAAAGTGTTCATTTTTTTAAATAAACACACTTTATTTGTACTTGATTCGTCTTCAGTTTTATTTCTTTGTGTGTGTGTGTGTGTAGGATGTGTCAGAAACCTTTTGACTAGTTTTGTTAACAAGAAAGTAAACAGAAAAGGTCTCCTTGCACAGCCATCCAGCGTCCCTGTCACTTCTGAAACGTGTCCTAGAAGTCTTTTTTGCGAAGCGTGTCAACACCTGCTATTCTGTGACCTTTGGGCTGGATCTTCATCTTCTGGGGGAGGGCGAAGTCCGCAGGAGCCAAATCTGGCGAGTAGGGTGGGTACGAAAGTGAGATCATGTGGATTTTTCTCCGACGATCATCATGCGCAAGTTGCCAAATGGTTTCGACATTTTCAGGGGTTAAGCCCGTTGAAGGTCTTCCTGATCTCTTGTCGTCTTGATGTTCTTCCTCTCTTAAAGTGTGAGTGCCTCTCAAAACACCTTCGGACTTGTTTCAGCATCGCCGTAGGTCAAACGTACAGTGGGGCAAAAAAGTATTTAGTCAGCCACCTATTGTGCAAGTTCTCCCACTTAAAAAGATGAGAGAGGCCTGTAATTTTCATCATAGGGACACTTCAACTATGAGAGACAAAATTAGGAAAAAGAAATCCAGAAAATCACATTGTCTGATTTTTAAAGAATTTATTTGCAAATTATGCTGGAAAATTTGTATTTGGTCAATAACAAAAGTTCATCTCAAAACTTTGTTATATACCCTTTGTTGGCAATGACAGAGATCAAACGTTTTCTGTAAGTCTCCACAAGGTTTTTACACACTGTTGCTGGTAGTTTGGCCCATTCCTCCATGCAGATCTCCTCTAGAGCAGTGATGTTTTGGGGCTGTCGCTGGGCAACACAGATTTTCTATGGGGTTGAGATCTGGAGACTGGCTAGGCCACTCCAGGACCTTGAAATGCTTTTTACGAAGCCACTCCTTCGTTGCCCGGGCGGTGTGTTTGGGATCAATGTGATGCTGAAACACCCAGCCACGTTTCATCTTCAATGCCCTTGCTGATGGAAGGAGGTTTCCACTCAAAATCTCATGATACATGGCCCCATTCATTCTTTCCTTTACACAGATCAGTCGTCCTGGTCCTTTTGCAGAAAAACAGCCCCAAAGCATGATGTTTCCACCCCCATGCTTCAGAGTAGGTATGGTGTTCTTTGGATGCAACTCAGCATTCTTTCTCCTCCAAACACGACAAGTTTAGTTTTTACTAAAAAGTTCTATTTTGGTTTCATCTGACCATATGACGTTCTCCCAATCCTCTTCTGGATCATCCAAATGCTCTCTAGCAAACTTCAGATGGGCCCGGACATGTACTGGCTTAAGCAGGGGGACACGTCTGGCACTGCAGGATTTGAGTCCCTGGCGGCGTAGTGTGTTACTGATGGTAGCCTTTGTTACTTTGGTCCCAGTTCTCTGCAGGTCATTCACTAGGTCCCCTCGTGTGGTTCTGGGATTTTTGCTCACCGTTCTTGTGACCATTTTGACCCCACGGGGTGAGATCTTGCGTGGCGCCCCAGATCGAGGGATTTTTATCAGTGGACTTGTATGTCTTCCATTTTCTAATAATTGCTCCCACAGTTGATTTCTTCACACCAAGCTGCCCCCTTTGCAGATTCAGTCTTCCCAGCCTGGTGCAGGTCTACAGTTTTGTTTCTGGTGCCCTTTGACAGCTCTTTGGTCTTGGCCATAGTGGAGTTTGGAGTCTGACTGTTTGAGGTTGTGGACAGGTGTTTTTTATACTGATAACGAGTTCAAACAGGTGCCATTAATACAGGTAACAAGTGGAGGACAGAGGAGCCTCTTAAATAAGTTGTTACAGGTCTGTGAGAGCCAGAAATCTTTTTTGTAGGTGACCAAATACTTATTTTCCACCATAATTTGCAAATAAATTCCAAAAAAATCAGACAATGTGATTTTTTTGGATTTTTTCCTTTTCTTATTTTGTCTCTCATAGTTGAAGTGTACGTATGATGAAAATTACAGGCATCTCTCATCTTTTTATGTGGGAGAATTTGCACAATTGGTGGCTGAGTACCGTAATTTCCGGACTATTAAGCGCACCCTAATATAATCCGCACCCACTGAATTTGACAAAAATTTTTATTTTGAACATAAATAAGCCGCACCTGTCTATAAGCCGCAGGTGTCTACACTGAAACTAATGAACTTTACACAGGATTTAACGAAAGACAGTGTCTGTTACACGGCTTGTATCTAAACAGTAGCCTACCAAGAAAGTCATTGTTCACTGTCTTCCTCCTTCCTTTCACAACTATTTCTCTCGAGAGTTTATCTTTTGGCATCTCAAGTTTTTCTCCCGATGCCGTGCAGCTCAGAACACAGGTGAAGTGCGTTTTTTTTTATGCCCGGTTGTTTTCAGCGTGACGAATGATTCTCCTTTCCAGTAGATCAGGGGTGTCAAACTCAAATTCACAGTGGGCCAAAATTAAAAACTGGGACGAAGTCGTGGGCCAAACTCAATATTTATTGAAAAATTTACTGCAATTGTGCATGTTTTCCGTCTCTCCAGATCTGTAATGTTGAACCTTTTCATATGGAAACAAACTTTAGTTTTGCATAAACATTGAATCTGGAACAACCAAAGTTTAATATTATAAACACGTTTCTTATTATGTCTCTCTCTCTCTCTCTCTCTCTCTCTCTATATATATATACACACAGTGGAACCCGGCTATGTCGCCGGCCTAGGGGACGCCAAAAAAGCGTCGAGATAACCGATGATCGAGATAAACGAAAACCAATATGGCGGCAATATATTAACGTGCTTGAAATGTCTTTATGTACATGATGTGCGTTAATAAATGAGAATGTACATGCACGTGTTTTTGGAGTTTTTTTTTTTACACAACAGCGTTACCGCGATTTGTTTGATGAAGGCATGCTATAAAAATGTACATACATGTTTGCTAACAGCAAAAGGCATATGTGCACCAACTAACAGCAGAGATTTACCAGTATACAATACAAACCACCGTCGATTCTCGATACAAACCTTTATTATATTCTCCAATATTGCAAACACAAAGATCGCTCACAAAATCACAAAAAACGTGCGGGGTGTAGTTCGTTTTTACAGAAAGCTAACCAGGGTCAAAATTAAATTCGTGAGTTATTTCACTCTGACACAGCTCTGAAAAGTATCCCACACTCCTGTGCCTCCTCTTCCAAGATCTGCATCTGTAAGGCTTGATTTTTCCGCCACTTCCACGAGTTGTTCTGCGGCTGCACGGCACTGTGCCTGAAACTCATCATCGGAAATATCCTGAATGACGCAGTGCATCCAGCAGTTTGAGATTGTTTCCTTCTTCACGTCATTCCAGGCTGATCTCTAATATAAGACGCACCCTGTGGGGTACGGAAAACTTTGTATAACTTTGTATTTTCGCGTCTTATATACGTGAAAATACGGTAGTGAGATGGTGAACTGACATTTTCAAAAGCCGGCGATTGGTCATGGGGATCGAGATAACCGGCGTTAAGTGGCAAATTTGCCCCCCTTGTGCTCGAGATATTAGGGTTCAGCGACATAAAAGAATCGACATAACCGATGAGAAAATGCTAAGACAAAGAGAGAATTTGGCGGTTCCACTTCAAAAACGTCGACTTAATAGGGTTGGTGAGTTAACCGAGGTCCAGATAAGTGGGTTCGACTATATATATATATATATATATATATATATATATATATATATATATATATATATATATATACTAGCTGAAAGTACCCGTGCTTCGCTATGGAAGGCAGAACGCTAAGCAATATGGCAATAAGCAGTAAGCACTGAGCAGGACTGGATGATCAGAGATCAGAACGTAACGTCAACAAATAACGTACTACCCCTTTGTAGTACCGATACAGGGCAAACTACTTTGAAAATCATTTTTATCGTGCATCTAACATCTAATAAGAAACAATGTAGTAAGTTTCATTAGGATCCGTACTGTTATTTCGAAGAGTTTACAATGCGTGAGAAATCGCGTTTTTCGCGAGTTAGCCGCGATCCAGGGCGAATTTTTCAAAACCCTTTCTTAGTGAGCACCTAAGACCCAAGAGGAAGGTATGTTCCAAATTTCATTGCAATCCGTTCAGTGGTTTTTGAGATTTCGTGATGAGTGAGTGAGTCAGTCAGTGGTATTTGAGCTTTATATATATAGATATATATATCTCCTTTAGAATTCCTTTTTAATGTAAATCTTTTTTTTTCACAGGCCAACAACAAAATATATTACAAATAATAATAATTTTCTTCAATTAAAGAAAAAGCAACCTTTCAACTATTAATAGTCCATGTCTTGGAGTAGAAAAAGTGCATAAAGACAAAATTTATTCAAGCTCAGTTTTTACACTCTGATTAACTCTGAGTGGTTGAAGTCAGATATCTGCATCTCTTCTTATATGCACGTGCATCAATGTCTGGGGTTTAGGCTCTGAGCTGAGGAAATCCTCAGGATTGTGTGAAGGTGTTCATCAGTGAGACTCCTGAGTGGTGTTTTGTTCATCTTCATCAAAGAGAACAGTCGCTCACATAGATATGTGCTGCTGAACATAGAGAACGACTGACGCGCCAATGCACTAACAAAGCATTCTGGGATTTGATATGACCTCGCGGGCCAAATATAATTACACCGCGGGCCTGAGTTTTACACCCCTGCTGTAGACAGTCCGAGTGAGCGGCAGGTCAAACATCAGAAGAACCTCATCCATATTTATGATGTGGTGCGGCCCGATTCAGTGGGAGCGCATCTGATTTAATATAAAGAATTTAATTGGTTCACCTGAACCCGTTCAGCAATTTCATTGGTTTAATGTTATGGGGCTCAGTTTTTTGTCTTGAAGTTTGTGAAACCGGGAAAAACCCAGGAAAATTCCATAAATAAGCCGCTTCATTGTTTAAGCCGCGGGGTTCAAAGCGTGGGAAAAAAGTAGCGGCTTATAGTCCGGAAAATACGGTAAATACTTTTTTGCCCCACTGTATGTCATGTCAAACATCTCTGTGGCAGTTTCACACAGAATTTCAGCAGCCTCTTACCTCAAAGCTCTTATCACTCCTCACACTGCACCACGTTTACCTCAGATCTTCTAGAACTGATCGACTGGTCCCACTTTCTCTCAGGAGAAGAGGTAGAAATACTTCAAGACTGTTCTGTGTTCTGGCACTGAGTTGCTGGAAATAATTTCCTCTAGATTTCTGAACAGCTGATTTACTGGCTATCTTTAAACAACAGTTGAAGATCTACCTCTTCCTACAACAACTCACTAGTGCTTAATATTTCATATTCACTGCAACTAAGAGGCCCCTTGATAAGGCCCTGTACACCAGTGGTCCCCAACCTGTTTTGCACCACGGACCGGTTTTAATGTTAGACAATATTTTTATGGTCTGGCCTTTAAGGTGTGGTGGATAAATACAACAAAATAAAATGATATGACTGGTATAAACACTGGTATTTTCTCCATATAATAATAATCGTGAATCCACTGTGTTGTTGTTTGACCTGCATCAAGAGTGAGTCATAGACAGATGTGGTAGAGAGAATCCAGTCATTTTTCCAAAATAAAACATTGTTCAGAATCAGATAATAAATAAAACGGAAATAAGTTATGTATTCTTTCTGTGTGGCCCGGTACCAATTGACCCACGGACCGGTGCCGGTCCACGGCCCGGGGGTTGAGGATCACTGATCTACATAACACAAGTTCTGTAAAGTCCTGATGGGCCAAGGATGCTGTGGATAAACAGAAAGAAGCATGCAAAAAATCAAACATATATATGGGAGAATGGAAAGAGATGACTGAGAAGAGGGATGAGAAGAGAAAGAAAGGATTGAGGAAGAAGAAGGAGAAGGGAGGAAGATGAAGGAGAAGGGAACAAGAGGACGGAAGAGGAAAAGTGGGAAAGAGAGGAGAGAGAAAGAGAGAGCAGTCAAACAAAGGATAGAAGAGGGAGGAGTGGGAAAAGAGAGGAGGGAGGAAGAGAGAGCAGTCAAACAAAGGATAGAAGAGGAAGAGGGGGGAGTAAAAGAAAGGATAGAAAGGAAGAATGAGCAGTGGGAAAAAAGAGAAGAGGGAGGAAGAGAGGAGTAAAATAAATTATAGAAGAGAAAGAGGGAGAAGCTGGAAAAGAGAGGAGGGAGGAAGAGAGAGGAGTAAAAGAAAGGATAAAGGAGGAAGAGGGAGAAGTGGGAAAAAGAGGAGAGACTGGTCAAAGAAAGGATGGAAGAGGGAGAATTGGGAATGAGAAGAGAGAGGGGTAAAAGAAAGGATGGAATAAGAAGAGAGAGAAGTGGAATGAGAAGAGAGAGGAGTAAAAGAAAGGATGAAATAGAGAGAGAGAAGTGGAATGAGAAGAGAGAGGAGTAAAAGAAAGGATGGAATAGGAAGAGGGAGAATTGGGAAAGAGAGGAGAGAGGGGTAAAAGAAAGGATGGAAGAGGGAGCAGTGGGAATGAGAACAGAGAGGAGTAAAAGAAAGGATGGAAGAGGAAGAGGGAGCAGTGGGAATGAGAACAGAGAGGAGTAAAATAAAGGATGGAAGAGGAAGAGGGAGAAGTGGGA
>JAAIIK010021390.1:0-11926 GCA_014706435.1 Silurus glanis
GGAAATGAATATGCAGATTGATTTAGTGTTACAGGAAATGAATATGCGGATTGATTCAGTGTTACAGCAAACAAATATGCGGATTGATTCAATGTTACAGGAAATGAATGGGCAGATTAATTGTGTTACAGGAAATGAATTATGCGGATTGATTCAGTGAAAATATTCAGGTGACACAGGTGCTAGTGTTTTTCCCAACGCATACAGAATGATTTTGCTTCGTATTATGAAGGCGTGAAGGTCGACGCTTCTGTTTTCTGCAGGTCATCATCGCGCTGTCTGGTCACCTGAGCGCTGTGGAGTCGGAGAAGCAGAAGCTGAGGGCTCAGGTGCGGCGTCTGTGCCAGGAGAACCAGTGGCTGCGGGACGAGCTGGCCAGCACCCAGCACAAGCTGCAGAAGAGCGAGCAGAATGTGGCCCAGCTCGAGGAGGAGAAGAAGCACCTCGAGTTCATGAACCAGATACGCAAGTTCGACGATGACACCACGCCATCTGAGGAGAAAGCCGGCGAGAAAGAGAAGGACAACCTGGACGACCTGTTCCCCAACGAGGATGATCACCATGGACCAGGTGAGAGATGGAGAGAGGGAGGGAGAGAAACCGAATAAAAAGAAAAGCATACTAAACATTGTAAACGATGGTTCCCTGTTCCAGCCCAACGCAGCGGCGAGGTCGCAGCTCAGCAGGGAGGATACGAGATCCCGGCTCGCCTCAGGACCCTGCACAACCTGGTGATCCAGTACGCCTCGCAGGGACGGTACGAGGTGGCCGTGCCGCTCTGCAAACAAGCCCTAGAGGACCTGGAGAAGACCTCGGGTCACGACCACCCCGACGTCGCCACCATGCTCAACATCCTCGCTCTCGTCTACAGGTCAGGACGGCACGTGTGTGACGTTACATGGTATTGGCTTCATCATCTTGAAAACTGTAGAATAATAGACTGCTCTGTACAGGGATCAGAACAAGTACAAAGAAGCAGCTCATCTGCTGAACGACGCTCTGGCTATCCGAGAGAAGACCCTCGGGAAGGACCACCCTGCCGTGGCCGCCACCCTCAACAACCTGGCTGTGCTGTATGGCAAGAGAGGCAAATACAAGGAGGCTGAACCCCTGTGCAAGAGGGCGCTAGAGATCAGGGAGAAGGTGCATACAGGGATCTTTTCACCTTTTCATTTCAGGTCACGGTTAGATTTATTAAAGTATAAAACGCGATTCAAAAATAATTGAAATGCTCATACAGCCCACATTCATACCACAGGTGCTCCATGTGACATTTGTCTGAAATCTAGAGCAAACTGCAAAACAGTACAAATCTGAAAACCAGGTGACCAATATTCTTTTAAAAGATATGTTTATTAGGAATGTACAGGGGTGAAATATAAAAATACATTAACTGTATCAACACATTTATTTTTTTATCCATTATAAAACAAAAAAACATAAATAAAATACACTATATATATATATATATATATATATATATATATAAACAAATACACCCAGAGTATTTGTTACATCATTAAAAAAATGTTAACCAAAGTTAAAAAATACAAAGATCAATGATAAATGAAACTAATAGAGGTCCAGAAGTAAAAAGAGGAAATAAGAGAAAGAAAGAAAAAACCAAATAGTAATACAAAGTGAATATGTGAATGTCGGTCAGTAAGGTCTAACAGTGATAAGACGTCAAGAAAAAGAATCCAAATACAAAGTTTTTTGCTTAACAGGATACACTATACCTTTTTTAAGTTTCCTCCACTTTTCTAAGGTGGATTTCCAAAATCTAAATTGCCCCTAGGCATAAATGTAGAATGTTGAGGATGCCCTGCAATGGCTTTCCAATCTCATTCACGGTGTGTATTCCGGGACAGACTTTGTATCCGGCATCCTGATGAGAAAGTGTCTACTGAAGAGATGAATGAAATGTTTTTGAAGGTTTTTTATTTATTATTATTTCGAATTTGATTTTTGACATTTCCAGGTTTTGGGGAAGTACCACCCCGATGTGGCTAAGCAGCTGAACAACCTGGCGCTGCTGTGTCAGAACCAGGGAAAGTACGAGGAGGTGGTTTACTACTACAGCCGTGCACTGGAAATCTACGAAAGCAAGCTGGGGGCCGACGACCCCAATGTGGCCAAGACCAAAAACAACCTGGTGAGACCACCGTGGTCTTTATCTTAGCCAATTTTACATTTTTGTAACCTATGAGCGAATCGCTAACTTTGTATCCCAACAGCAGAAAATGCAGGGTTGTAACAGGAGCGCTAATCATTTCTGCTGTTTGCCCGCTAGGCCACATGCTACCTGAAACAGGGCAAGTTTAAGGATGCTGAGTCGTTGTACAAGGAGATCCTGACCCGTGCTCACGAGAAGCAGTTCGGCTCAGTGAACAGTAAGCAAACCTCGGCTTTCTCAGGACCCGATGTTTCCTGTCCACTTTAATGCACAAACACGCTTCAAGAATCTTCTGGTCACATGACAACGTTAAACCAATTAGAGCCAATTACACCAGTGTATAACATTACAACACTAGGCTTTCTGTTTATATAAATATAAACACACACATTATAGAATATAAAGAATATAATAATATTCACAGTGATAAGACAGCTATTTATAGACTCTTTTGTCTTGTATAGCTTACGCTATTTATTTATGTCTGTACTTATGAGTCACTAACAGCTGGAACTAAATTCCTGAATCAGATATAATGAAATATTCGATTAGATTAGATTCAACTATATTGTAATTGTGCAAGGTACAAGTACAGTATGTATGTATGATACAGTATAAATATTAATGTTTTGATTGAGTGTGTTTATTTTTTTCCCATAGATGATAACAAGCCCATATGGATGCATGCAGAAGAGAGAGAAGAGAGTAAGGTAAGGAGAACACGCACTGCAGCTCTACTCAGACCAATAAAACACATAATAATAGACTGCAATATGCTTAAAAACAAAAGACAATTTTTTCTACTCAGGAAGTTCAAATGTAGGAATCTTCCAAAATGTCTTTCCAGAGACGATACTAGAATACCTACTGAACGTTAAACTGAAGGACCCCACATAACTACTGAATTCTGTTAAATGCCATGACGTCTCCTCAAACCCACCTTGATCCTGCCATGGCATTAAAAAGGGGAATAATGGTGTGAGCCTCCACTGTGTCTCATTTATGATCCGATTTGAATTAGAAGTTTCCATTCACTGTGTGCACACCAATTGGTTTTAATTATAAGGTTTCCTCTTTTTTTTAATAATCGATAATGATCAATTCATGAGTTTTTATTTAGTAGATAAAGTGGTTTAGTTCCTATCAGTTTGCTTATAATATATTGTTATATTATAAGTTTATCTCTTATAAGCGAGCGAGCGGTAAGAAAAAAAACTCCCTGAGATGGTAGGAGGAAGAAACCTCATGAGGAAGCAGACTCAAAAGAAAACCCATGTTCATCTGGGTGACACAGAATGTCCATTCATTACTGATCCATTATTGTTTAGGTGAACTGTTCAGTAATGGGTGTGACGTCGTTATAGTGTCTTCATCTTCATTTCACAGTAAAGGAGCACAGCTTTCCTGTTCAGACCAGCTAGACGAATGGTGTGTTTGTCTGTTTATTTAACAGGGAAAGAAGAAGGAATCTGGCCCCTATGGCGAATACGGCAGCTGGTACAAGGCCTGCAAAGTGGACAGGTGAGGGATCATTCTCACACATTTCCTGTTTCTTGAATAATCCATGAGCTGTGTGCTGATTCTTTTTGTTTTACTGCTTGTAGTCCTACAGTCACTAACACACTGAGAAGCCTGGGGGCGCTGTATCGCCGGCAGGGCAAGCTGGAGGCCGCCGAGACTCTGGAAGAGTGTGCTACGAAGAACCGCAAACAGGTAGCGCACGCCTTATGAACCTATTCTGCAGCTTTTTAACAATGTACCCAAAAAGATTAACGATTCAATAAATATATAAATAAATTGTAGGGTATAGATGCAATTAACCAGAGTAAGGTGGTGGAGCTGCTGAAGGACGGCACCCCTGGTGGAGATAAGCGGCACAGCAGAGAGGGGCTGAATGGCTCTGGAGGGCCTCGTGACTCTGAGGGAGATGAGGCCGAGTGGAGCGGGGTGTGTACGCTTATGTTACATAGACAAAAGTTCTACAGACGTATATAGGCTCGTTTCACAGTCATTTCGAAATGAGAAAGTGAACAAAATAGTCCTGGAAATTGTCGACCTATATGTGTGTGTCACTGGTCAGTCTGAAGAGTAGGTTCAGTGACTCGTACAACCACGATGACCACAGAGCACCACAGGAGATCATTTCTGCCTGTGGCCATCAAAGTATATAACTCCTCCCTCTGAGTGTTCAACAGCTGCCCCACGATATAGACCTTATACAATATAGATAATATACATATAGTTTTATTTATAGATTTTCATGCCACATTTATATATTTTATATATGTGCAATAATAATTAATTACATGTGCAATAGTGTGAACTTTTCTGACGGTTCCATTTCATGCTGCTACACATTCATTTTATTATACAACTTAATATGTATATATTATTTACATTTTCTTCTTAATTTTTTTGTTCACTTTAATATGACTTTTTTATATCTTTTTATTGTGAGTAACTGCAACCAAACAATTTTTGGGATCAATAAAGGATTCTGAGATTTCTGATAGAGGTTTGCTTTCCTGCCCCCTGCAGGATGGGAGCGGCTCTCTGCGTCGCAGCGGCTCGTTCGGCAAAATCCGAGACGCTCTGAGACGCAGCAGCGAGATGCTGGTGAAGAAGCTGCAGGGCAGCGGCCCACAGGAGCCACGCAACCCGGGGTGAGGAAGAACGAGTCGGGGATTGAGGCTGATTTATAATGAATAGTCCGTGAGTTTGAACTAAAAGCTGTGTGTGTGTTTTGTATTTAAGAATGAAGAGAGCGAGCTCTTTGAACTTCCTTAACAAGAGTGTAGAGGAAACCTCACAGGTGAGCGTGTGAACACACACACACACACACACACACACACACACAGTTCTTTAGCGCTTCACAAACATATACTCTCTGTTTTCAGGATGTAAACAGTGGCCTATCAGAATGTCGAGGACTGAGCACCAGCAACGTGGACCTTTCCAGAAGAAGCTCACTGATTGGTTAGAGAGTGCGGACGAGGTGTTAAAGAGGGCGGAGCACAGCAGACAGGCTGTTCGCCTTGTGCATTCGAATCTGAACAGTGTCATTTTGTTTCGTTTCAGAAGTGTAATTTTTTTTAATAATTAACTTTCCTCCATTTTTATCCGTCTTTAGTTTGACAGCCGGTGTGCTACCAAATAGTTTTGTTCAACTGCACTGATCAGATTATTACACACACACGCACACACACGGCAGGTAGAAAAGGGATACAGTTACACCACAATGCGCAATGCAGACCTAGCTCTGTTGTTCATGGCCACCCTGTTCCCCTGAAAATCCAACCACACGGTTAATGCTTTACAGCATGCTGCTTACTACACCATATATGTCTGCACTCGAGACACAGAGACATGGCATGGTTAAAAAAAAAAAGTTATACTCCATATAATTAATATGTCTAACTGTAAGCATAAACTTTAATTCTGAATGTTATGTACTTGGCACTAATGTGGCTCCACCCACCAACCCCCAAATCGCACTTCAAGAGTGGTACAAAGTGCGTTTTTTTTCTTTTTTCTTTTTCATAAATGAAGAATGGGGGGGGGGGGGGATTTGTTTATTTATTTAATGTGGAGTGTCTCTGCACTGAAATGGACAGAATGTAGTGTTTAGAGCTACAACCTTGAAGTTTGCCTTTTTTCTGTATATACAGGTTTAAATTATTTGAAAAGTAATTATTATTTTCTTTTTTGTAAAACGATTTTGTTTACATGGCAGGAAGTAGGCAAAGGTCTGTGGAGAGCGGATGCTACTCTAGAGTACAAAAGAAGAAACACCGGGCTTTGGCGCGTTTCGTAACTGCAGCTTTTATGCCACGAAGCCGATCCTGAAACTTCTGATTATTTTGATGTTTATCTTTCCGTTTTCTCAGTCCTCCTTAATGTCTGAGGCAGAGGTTGTATATAAATGTGCGAATAGGTTTCAGGTTTAGCGTTTGGCTCTTTCCTGCGTATTCGAATCTGTGAGGATTTGCGAAGATTAGAACAAATTCTGCATATTAATTTAGTCGTTCATGTAGGATTCTCCAAAATGGCTGTTATTTGTGCGTTATGTAGGAGGCAAAATGAAAGTCTTACACTGCTGGCTTTATGTACTGTATTCCTGTGTTTGTGGATATCAGACACACAGTGGTGTTATTGTACCTGCTGTGGTTATGAACGGTTTCTCAGTAGGTAGTGTAATTTTTTTTTAAAGGTGCAGTTTGTAATCGGTGGTTAAGACCCTACTTTTTAGAAGGTTCACGCCCCAATATCTCCAAGCTGCCACTGTTGAGCCCTTTAGCAAATCCCTTAACTCCTCTGTGCTCCAGGGGCACTATATCATGCAATCTGACTGTAGCTTCCTAATATCAGGGATAGGCAATGAAAAAATTACACTATGCAAGTGATAAGTCTGAAACACCTTCAATCCTTTAATCTGTAGTTATTCTACTTCATGACTTGAAGATAATTACCCTGAAAGGCTAATTGAGTTTTTCAAACGACAGTTTTCTGCCCCTTGAAATTGCCTCAGCCCCTTGAAAGACTCACATATTATACTTAGTGTTAACTAGTCTTAACTTTGTATTCATTTCCCCTATTACTCTAACATTAAATCCCAGGATTATGTGATTGCAATTAAAAAGCTGCTGTTTTTCTTGTAACCTGTTTATGGGGACCTGTCTAGCACAGTTTACATATTCTAAGGCGTGTAATCAATTGATTAACTGATGCTGTTTAACAGAAATGTAACATAATGCCACCATTTCTGTGAGGAGATATATTTATTTAAACATGACAGGAGGAGTCTCCAGGGTTGGAAATTAAAGAAAAAAAAAATGAAAAAAAAGTGGTGGAAATTGATGTTCATGTCCCCCCACAGCCAGCAGAGGGCGCTCTAATAAATTACAAACTGCTCCTTTAAATATAAATTCTTTCGGATCATTTTTGCGGTATGATGGAAGATAAGAGTAGGTTTTGAAGGTAGAGATTATATTGACTAGACTTTGGGGTGGTGAAAGGTGTTGGAATGTAGGAAGAAAGAGAAAGGAAAGACTTTGTGCAAACAGACGGTCATCTGTTCTGCAAACTATTCTCTGTGTCTCGTTTTTTGCTCACACATGGATTCTGTATTGTCGCTGATCAGGAAGATCAGTAAAGTCTAGTGACCTGCTCATGAGCGTGTACTTTTAGACACGCGCACAATAAAAGCTTTAACCCCGCCCACTCTCTTGATTGTATTGTGAGCCTGAGATTTCTGATTTCCATAGTGAGATTAGTACAGGGAACACTAACTACAACCAGGCTGCGGTTTCTCCATACTAGGTTTCAGAATAATACTACAATACTAAGAACAGCTTTTTATGTTGTACATTATTACCCGACATTCCCGATGACGTCAGTTTATTATATGATGTTCACTCATGTAAATCCTCTAGTTCTGACTAATCAGCTCGCCTCGTGTACACCACGCTCCTGTCTGTTTAATCCGAAATTGGAGTATGGGAGTATGAATCACTGTGCAGCCCTAGAGCCTAGTTCGCATACAGCACATGTTCATGTTAAGAGCCACGATGCTCAGTGCATTTTCGAGAGCCGCTGACGTAAACGACGGCTATGTACTTCCTCTATCAGCCGCAAGACAAAAAAACTATGACGTCATGTGCAGCTTTTCCTTCGCTCTAGAATGTGCTTTTCGTGCAGGCTTCATGTTGGGGGGTTGGGGGAGGGGGGGTTGACATGGGAAAGGGCCAATCTGTGTAAAATGATTGAAAGTAATAAAAACCCTTCACTTTTCAAACCAATCTGACGTGTTCATACTTTTGTCGTTCCTTTTGGCATCCGGCTTTTCCTGATTCACCCCTGATGCTCCTTCGTAACCAAGAGACGATCATATAATCCGCTCGTCTTAAACATCCCTTCAGTGCCGCTTATTCACAGATCCTTCCTCATGAGTTCTCAGAGGATTTATTTTTTTTCTCTTAACAGGAAGAGACGTTCGAGCCTTTCACACGAACCTCATAGCCCATATAAAGAGAGCGGTGACAGCACAGGAAGCCTCTCCTCCGAGCATGTTGAGCCGAGCAGAGAACTCACATGACTTGAACTGCCTACTTACTAAAATTATACTTACTGACTACATTTTTTTAGCATTTCTACAAGAGAGATCCTGCAAAACTATGAACACTATACGGAAAATATAGTATCTAAGAAAGAAACCTTAGTTTTCAAATGTTTGAAATGTTTTTTGTTCTGGAACACTTCAAAGGCCTTGTTCAATTATAACGGATGCTACAAAAAGTTTTTTTTGTACAAGTAATGCTTTTCCTTTCAACTTACTTTTAGAGAAATTGCTATACAAATGAACTGGAAGTTGTAACTTCCTCACAGGGTTTTCTAGACATTCTCTGACGATTTGACACACTGTGATTGCATGTATGTTAAAAAAAAAAAAACACAACCTACGAACGGATGAGACCACTTATTGTCACTGGCGTGCGCACACACACGCACCGAAATTGTGTGTGTGTTGTTTCCTGTCTTGTCTGAGCGTCTCAATAGTGAAGTACGCCTCGCGAAAAAGGAAACTGTATGACATGCAAAAGCAGCAGAAAACAAAGAGGTTTTCACAGAGGTGTTGTTTCTCCATCGCCAAGGTGAGAGAAAATGGCTGCTGGGGTGGAGCAGGATTCTCCAGGCCTTGGCATTTCCAGTGAGTACCATTTTTCTCATTGCTTTTTCTCCACTGTTTTTGGGTGCACCTACATTTTTTTTGTGTCTCCTTTTGCTCATGGTTGCACTCTCTGAAAAATGCTCCTTTTGCGTCTCAGGCAATGTAGATCGAGTCAGTTCTGTCGAGCTTTACACTTTTAACTTCTCTTACGGGTCTCACCCTTTATACAGCGATGCATGAAAGCAATACAAGGCTCTCCTTAACCAACTGAGCATCGTCATCATCATCTGTTTCTCTTTCTCTCTATCTCAAGGTTCTTTCTCGCAGTTGTCTGTAGGACCAGAGCCTTCCCCTGAAGGACCCATTTTCGTCCACTTCCAAATAGGTCTTTTTAAAGAACGAGTCACGGTGCCCAGGGGCCGGCTGAGCTTCAAAAGCGCCAAGAACATCGCAGCAGAGATCATAGAGAAGAAGGTAGGAACGCTGTCCTGTGAGGTGTTTTGGGACGGTTTGGTTAAACGTTCCATAAGTGCCATTGAATTCTCAGTCGCCCTTTTCCTGAACGACTTACAATTATCTGAGCAGTTGAAGGTTAAGGGTCTTGCTCAAGGGCCCAGCAATGGCAGTTAAATAGTGGTGAGATTTGAACTCGCAACCTTCTGATCAGACGTCTTAACATCTTAACCACTGAGCCACACCTTGGAACACTAAGGGGCAAATCCCAAGTGTATAGAAATGCGTTATCCACAGTAGAGTTTGTTAACATGTATGGAAGGAATCTCCAGTGCCAGCATTTTGTAACAGTAGTCACTCGTTTTATTGCTTTTCATTTCATTGCTTTTTTTTTTTTTTTTACTTCAAGTGAGTATAATTTCCCTGTTACAAAGCAGAATTAATAACTATAAATCATTTTTTTTTGTAAATGACCTGCTTTATTATTAACCTCAGTAGTTTTTGGGGCTTTTTTTTTGGTATCTGTTTTGTTCACGTTCGGCCAAATGAACTCACTTGCAGTGACCCTGCATACAAAGAGACGTTAACAGGACGCAATGACATCATCGGTGCTGATGAATAAAATGAAACCTTCAGCTGGATTGAGGGAGTTCTATATAATACATAAAGATCAAAACCCTTCTTCATAGCTTCTTGATGCCTTAGATCTCCATTATCATGAGTTTGTTAGAGTGTAACAGGAATACTGTCTCAAGGAGAGACACAGAGACGGAGCAGTACCGGCACCACGGCATCTCCTTCAAGCGTGTTGAGGCGAGCAGCTTTTTTAAAAGAGACCGGTAGACAGAACGAGTGCATTAGAGTGCGGGCTAAAATCCTGCAAAAATAAAAATACTGTATTGAGAAAAAAAAAAAAAACAAGAAATCTTGGTAAACTAGTGGACAGAAGTTAGTCAGTCTTACAAGAAATGTCTTTAAGTCCACATTAAAATGGCTGCTTTAAAGATTTTTTCTCCATTTATCTCTTGTCACTGTGGCACAAATAAGGCAGCATTTTTAAAAATAAAAAAATATATATTTTTTGTATGATATTCCTAATGTGCATATATACAGAAAGTCATTGCAAATGTTGAAAAGATTTTGAGGCTTCATTTTATGCTCATGCAATTATTGTGCAATCAGATGCTAGTACAGATTTACTGTCCTCTAAAAGTATCTCATACAGATATATGAGCGATTATTGTCTAAATACATGGCAACTAAAGGAGTACACCTTAAGTGAACATGTCATAACTGTATCCAAAGTGTCAATATTTAGTGTTAGAACCTTGGTTATGTAGCACTGCCTTAATCCTCCTGGGCATGGAATTCACCAGAGCTGCACAGGTTGTTGCTGGGATTCTCTTCCACTCCTCCATAATGACATCACGGAGCTGCTGGATGTTAGACACATGAGGATGTCCCACAGGTGCTCAATAGTGTTCGGGTCTGGAGACATACTTGGCCACTCCATCAGCTTCAGCAAAGCAGTTTTCATCTTGACTGTGTGTTTGGGGTCGTTATTATGTTGGAAAACTGCCATTTGGCTCAGTTTCTGAAGGGAGGGCGTCATGTTCTGCTTCAGGATGTCACAGTACATTTTGGAATCCATATTTCCCCAGTACCAGCAGCACCCGTGCAACCCCAGTCCATGATGCTACCACCACCACCCTGCTTGAATGTAGGTAAGAGACTATTTTGTTGGTACTTCCTGTTCTGGGCACTGACAAGTGGATTTTCCACTTCTACAACCTCTGAAGCAACGCTGCAGCACTCGTGCTTGTTTTTTGAAGCCGGCGTCTGCACCTGACACACAGCACGAGGACTCAACTTCTTTGATCGACCCTTGCGGGGCCTGTTCAGAGTGAAACTCGTCTTGGAAAACCTCTGTATGACCCAGGGTGTCAGCGATCTTCTCATAGTTCAGGCCATCTTTGTGGAGAGCAACAATTCTAATTCTCAAATCCTCAGAGAGTCTTTGCCATAAGGTTGTTGAACATCTAGTGGTCAGTATGAGAGAATTGTACTCGAAGAATCAAATTTTAACTGCTCGAATACAAGATACACAAATTTGTATGGTCCTGTCTAGCAGACAAAATCATGAACGTGATGAATAGGACATGTGGCTTTGCATGGTTACATGACATACAGCTGATATCACTTAGGGTGTACTCACTTTTGTTGGCAGTTTTTTTGACAATAATGTTGTTATCTCTTCACCATGGCGACTGTTAGTGGGTGGGATATAGTAGGCAGAACGTAAACATTCCTCAAAGTTTTTAGAAGCAGGAAAAATGGGCAAGCGTAAGGATTTGAGCGAGTTTAACAAAGGACAAATTGTGATGGCTAGACGACTGGGTCAGATCATCTCCAAAACTGCAGCTCTTGTGGGCTGTTCCCAGTCTGCAGTGGTCAGTACCTATTAAAAGTGGTCCAAAGAAAGGAACAAGTGGTGAATGGGTGACAGGGTTATGGGTGGCTCATTGATTGTCGTGGAGAACGAAGGCTGATCCGAGTGGTCCGATCCAAAAGACTAGCTCCTGTAGCTCAAATTAATGAAGAGATTAATACTGCTAATGCTTAATAATATA
>JAAIIK010021398.1:0-12551 GCA_014706435.1 Silurus glanis
TCTCTCTCTCTCTCTCTCTCTCTCTCTCTCTCTCTCTCTCTCTCTCTCAGGCCTGATGTGTGTGGTGAAGCTGGAAGGTATCCCCCAGTTGTGTAAAACAGATGAGGTCGGAGAGATCTGTGTGTCATCCATTGCCACAGGAACGTCCTATTACGGTCTTACAGGAATGAGCAAAAACACATTCGAGGTGTGAATTTATTTGCCTCTCTTTTACTGATACACACAGATGCTTTTACTGAAATGCTTTCCAGTGTGTTCGTTTAATGTCGCAGGTTTTTTCACAATTTGGCGTCCATTGTGTAACAAGAGCACCTTCTTTTCATTTACTTTCCGTTATTAACATTTTACAAAAAGGTTCCCTGGTGGTCCCAAGCCCGGATAAATAGGGAGGGTTGCGTTAGGAAGGGCATCCAGCGTAAAAACATGTGCCAAATCAAACATGCGGATGGTCCGCGGATCACGAATGCGAATGATCCGCTGTGGCGACCCCTAACGGGAGAAGCCAAAAGAAAGACATTTTACAAATACGTCTGTTTGAGGATTTTACTTTCTTTACTTTTTATGTTCCACTGTGCTCATTTTATGTGATTAGTGCTCATTCAGCCACAAAGGTGTTAGTAAAGTATATTAATAAAAAATAAAGCAGGCCAGGGAAAGATCCTTTACTCCTTTACAGATAAAGCATATCTTCATGGAGCATTGCAGAACTGCACTGAAACTGAAATGCACACACTCACTCAACTGTGTGTTTCTGAGCGGCTACAAATCTAAACTCAAGCACACACTCGTAAATCATTTCGATTCACACACATACATGTTTTCAGCACCACCCATTTTATATATATATATATATATATATATATATATATATATATATATATATATATATATATATATATATATATATATATATATATATAAATATAAAACTGTTCACATGCTGTTTTACATGTCTACTCGACTGCTGCTCTTGCTGTTTTGCACCACCTTTTGGGTTTATTTACACCTACACTGTTGTATGCAGTTTTCTTTTGACCATTGTAATGTATAAAACATTATACAGACGGTTTACCGGTGGCGCTATTCTGTGTTTTGTGCGTCTGGCCCACACTGTCTTGTGTCGTCTTTTGTCTTGCACTCGGTTGCACACGATGCACTTTATGTGGAGAGGACAACTTACTTTAGTCCTTAGCTTTGTGTCCTGTTATGTAGCTCTATGGTGTGTGATGCAGGTCTATGTTGCTTTATGTAGCACCAGGGTTCTGGAGAAACGTCTCATTTCACTGTGTACTGCGTCAGCTACATATACACGGGTTGAAACGATAATAAAATCTTCTTGACTTGACTAGAGCTGGCTTTGTGCACAGGGAGCATTGTCATGCTGGAACAGGGTTGGGTCTCTAAGTTCAAGTGAAGGGAAAAATGTATCCTACCACATCCAAACACATCCTATGCAATAGTGTGCCCCCTAATTTTGAAGTAACAGTTTGGGGAAGGACCACATATGGCTGGAAAAGTCAGGTGTCCCTATATTTTTTTTCCATATACTTTTTAATAATATGACAAAGTTCACATAATAGCACATAATGTCTTCCTGTATTTGGGTCATGTGTTGTAATAATGCCCTGCTATTTAATGTGTTAAAAAAAACTGTTTGCCTCCCTCTCTGTTGTAGGTGTCCCCAGTGTGGAGCAGCGGCGTGTTAGCGAGCGAGTGTGTGTTTGTACGATCAGGGCTGTTGGGATTTGTAGGCCCAGGTGGAGCCATCTTTGTCACTGGAAAGATGGACGGATTGATGCAAGTCGGGGGCCGAAGACATAACAGCGATGACATTGTGGCTACTGCACTTGCTGTTGAACCCATGAAGTTTGTGTATAGAGGAAGGTGTGTGTGTGTGTCTGTGTACATACACACAATATAAATACGTTGGTTCTGTAATTCTGTTCTGGTTTGTGGTTGCACAATAGTTATATTATTTTCTAGATTTTTTTTTTATTTCAAGAAGCTCTCATCACGAAAGCCATGTTCTCCAAAATTTTGCAATAATCACCCCAGTGTAACATCTAGAAACATACTGTAATGTGTGTTTGTGTGGATCTTCAGGATAGCTGTGTTCTCCATTACTGTGCTTCATGATGAGAGGATCGTAGTAGTGGCGGAGCAGCGACCAGATTCTACCGAAGAGGAGAGCTTCCAGTGGATGAGCAGAGTACTGCAGGTAATACAGAGGCATTCTGTAATAACATATACACTTATATGTGCTTTTCAATCCTAATAGCTTAATCCAGGCTCATATTGCGTTAAATCAACACAAGCTTTGTCTTCTACTTTGTTTAAAACATTGTTCATGTATTACAATTAATATAATTTGTGTGTGTGTGTGTCTAGGCTATAGATAGTATCCATCAGGTCGGTGTGTATTGCTTGGCGCTGGTTCCGTCTAATACCCTGCCCAAAACTCCACTTGGAGGAATCCACCTCTCTGAGACAAAGCAGCTGTTCCAGGACGGAGCGCTGCACCCCTGCAATGTTCTCATGTGCCCTCATTCCTGCGTCACAAATCTGCCCAAACCCCGACAGAAACAACCCGGTAAACGTGTGTGTGTGTGTGTGTGTGTGTGTGTGTGTGTGTGTGTGAGATTTTTGTTTTCGAATGTGAGTCAATTGTGGAGCTTCTCAGTCATGTGAAGTTCTGTGCCTTTTAGGCTAAAATTTTTATTCCTGAACCTTGGAGGCAACACTTTATTGTGAAAACAATATGGGCAACTGGAATTATTTACTCAAGACACAAAAAAAAAAAAAAATAACAAAAACAAATGATGCTTAAACCACATGGTAGGTTAATAACAAGCACTGAACCTTTAAACCAGTGGTCTCAAACAAAGGACTATTTAACGACCATTACAACCAAACGGAAACTGTTTTTAATGCTAAAACTTTGCTCTATTTTCGACACACAAATAACTGCATAAAGGGGTGTCCCCAACTCGGATTTACATAGTCAGATCAGAATTGTCAAATCTCGCCTATAGTCAACTGAATCATGCGTGGTTGTGTGGGGGAGACGACACCTGGTAGTCCAGTGGGAAAGACCACTTTTATTTTCTTTCACACACAGAATCAACTTTCTAATAAATCGACCACACCTGCCTGTCAAGTGAAAGATGAAACTGACAATGCCTTTTTAGCGTTTTAAAGTAGAATGAGAATTTTTTTTTTTTTTTTTAAATAGCTGCGACGTAAACAACATCAGACAATAATATAGAAGAAAATACTTAAACATTTTGAATTAGTGAACCTAAAAAATAACAAATAACTGCCACACTTTAGACACTTCATGTGGGAAAACAGTGATGTGCCAAAAAACAATCAAAAAGGAATTCGATAAGAACGGAATATACCCTTACAGATAAAATCCCTCCCAACAAGAGGCTCCTGTGTTGGTCACGGATCATGGAAAGTGAAACTTAAATCTGTCACGCTCGTTAAGCTTCTTTCTTTTCACATTTTTATTTACAGCATTATCATTATGGGCTGTATATTAACTTATTTGGGGAAAACCGGTAGTTGTATGGAAAATCAGACATTGAGCACCCCCATATAAACATAATGGCATGATCCTCGTTTCATAGCACCTCTGCAAATATTCGACTGCGAAGACCTTCAGCTATTCGTGGTCACCCCTGAATTACACAGCTATAAACTCTAATATGTTCAGTAACATCTTGTGCATAATTGATGCAATAAAAAAAAGTAGATATATTTAATATATAATAAAATTACGACATCTAGTTTTCTTCCAATTCGATTTTCCATCTGCGTTGAAACAATATTAAAACACCAATGTTGGCAACAGAAAGAAGTGTAGAATTAAGGGTGCGTTATGTGAATTATGTGTCTCTGTAAATGCAGAGGTTGGTCCCGCCTCGGTCATGGTGGGGAATCTGGTGGCGGGAAAGCGGATGGCGCAGGCCAGCGGACGAGACCTCAGTCAGGAAGACAATGATCAGGTTTGTATGCATGCGCATGCCTGTGTCTGTTGGGTGAATCCCAAATGCTAATGTTTGTGAGGAGTGTTGTTAATGGATTTCAGACAGATTATAGAGTGAAAATACCTTGTGTGTGACTGTATTAACAACCCAAGTACATCTTGCTAAAACAAGAATTATAATGAAATAAATTTGAAAATGTAAGTATCGATGTCATGATCATTTAGGGGTTTTTTTTGTAGTTTTTTTATGTTTTGGAATTTTTTTTGTATTTTGGATCTCTTGGGATTTTCATACATGTTGTGTTTCCTGTTTTCTGTGATCCAGTTCCTGTTTTTGCCTGAGGTGTTGCAGTGGAGAGCTCAAACTACACCTGACCACATACTTTACACACTCATTAACTCAAGGGTAATACACACACACACACAGACGCAAACACACTCGCAAACATATCATCTCACGTTGTAAACACTGTTCATTTCTTTTGGTGACACTCAGGAAAGCAAAAAAAACATTTACAAAATACACTCCAAATGTAGTTTAGTCATTTCACTTTCCACTTTGCTTGGTGTGTGTGTGTGTGTGTGTGTTATAGGGGACTGTGGGGAGTTCTCTAACATGTGTGCAGCTCCATAAAAGAGCAGAGAAGATTGCTGCGCTGCTGTTCGAACGTGGACAACTGCGAGAGGGAGATCATGTAGCATTAGTGTACCCACCAGGTAACTTCGCATGATCAAATCAAATTTATTTGTCACATACACGTACATACAGGGTACGACATGCAGTGAAATGCTTAAATGCAAATGTTCTTTATTCATTTATTTCATTGACTAGTTTACACACGTAAACGGACATCAATAAATCGTGAGCATTAAAGGGACAGTAAAATAAGGGCAACCATGTCTAACTGAATGTGGATTATAGCAATAGACTTTATATATATACAGCGGGGAGAATAAGTATGTGACACATCAGCATTTTTATCAGTAAGGGGATTTCTAAGTGGGCTATTGACACAAAATTTCCACCAGATGTAGCCATCAAGCCAAATATTGAATTCATACAAAAAAATCAGAACATTTAAGTATACAAGTTGAGTCATAATAAATAAAGTGAAATGACACAGGGTTAGTGTAAGTATTGAACACATGAAGATAACAAGGTGCAAAATGGCATAGAAAGCCAGGAGATCACCTGAAATCTGTCAGTATTGAGAGAGAAACCCTGCCCCCTATCAGTACTAATTGATATCAGCTGCTTTAGTCCTAATTGATGGCCTATAAAGGCTTCTCATTACCCAGGAGGCACACAGGAAAGACTTCATGATGGGTAAAAGCAAAGAACGCTCTCAAGATCTTCGTAATCTTATCGTTGAAAAGCATTTTGATGGGAATGGTTATAGGCGCATTTCCAGAATGCTGAATGTTCCTGTGAGCACTGTGGGGGCCATTATACGGAAATAGAAAGAGCATCAGTTCACCATAAACGATCAGGTGCTCCACGTAAGATCCCTGTCTGAGGAGTCCAAAGAATAATCAGGAGAGTTCGCCAAGAGCCAAGAACCACTCGGGCAGAACTTCAGGAAGACCTCGCATCAGCAGGTACTGTTGTTTCAAAGAAAACTATAAGCAATGCACTGAACCGTCATGGCATCCATGCACGCTCACCACGCAAGACTCCATTGCTGAACAAAAAGCAAGTTGAGGCTCGGTTAAAGTTTGCGAAAGAGCATTTGGAGAAGCCTGTGGATTAATGGGAGACTATAGTATGGTCAGATGAAAGCAAAATTGAACTTTTTGGCAGTCATTCTACACACCATGTTTGGAGAAGAAATGGCACTGCCCACCACCCCAGAACACCATACCAACAGTTAAGTTTGGGGGTGGAAGCATCATGGTTTGGGGCTGCTTTTCAGCAAGGGGTACTGGCAGACTTCATATTATTGAAGGCAGGATGAATGGAGAAATGTACCGGGACATTCTGGATAAAAATCTGCTGCCATCTACCAGAAAGCTGAAAATGAAAAGAGGGTGGACATTTCAGCAAGACAATGATCCCAAACACAAGGCCAAGGAAACAATGAAGTGGTTTCAAAGAAAGAAAATCAAGTTGCTTGAATGGCCCAGTCAATCACCTGACCTAAATCCCATAGAAAATCTATGGAGAGAACTGAAGATCAAAGTTCATAAAAGAGGCCCAAGGAACCTTCAAGATTTAAAGACCATTTGTGTGGAAGAATGGGCCAGAATCACTCCTGAGAAATGCAGACGACTGGTCTCTCCATACAAGAGGCGTCTAGAAGCTGTAATCACCAACAAAGGCTTTTCTACAAAGTATTAAATAAAGTGTGTTCAATACTTATTCCCTGTGTCATTTCACTTTATTTATTATGACTCAACTTGTATACTTAAATGTTCTGATTTCTTTGTATGAATACAATATTTGGCTTGATGGCTACATCTGGTGGAAATTTTGTGTCAATAGCCCACTTAGAAATCCCCTTACTGATAAAAATGCTGATGTGTCAAATACTTATTTTCCCCACTGTACATATATATAAATAAAAAAAACACTTCATACATAACAAAATATAGAAAGTGGACTCTTACAGTTTGAGAGCTTTAGTGAAACTGCTTCTGATTTGTTTGGGGTTTTTTCTAATGATAATGTTAACAATAATAATATAATTATTAATAATAGTAATTTATAATACAATACAAGTATATTAGTATATAATAAATATAGGGAACAACAAGGGACATACCAGACATTAGGAATTTCATGTGAATATATTTTAATGACAGCTTGCATTTGAGCTGGCATCGACTGCAGAAGTGCAAAACCCTTATGATCCATTTTAGATCACATCCATTGGAGTGTTCCCTCGAAAGAAAAGATTAGGCCTTAGGAAAGAAAAGGTGAAAAAAATTACAAAGCATTTAACATTAATATCAAGCATTTGCTGACATTTAAATACAGACCTTGAAATTGAGCAGAATCACGAGCAGGACATTTTTGAAAATACTGAACATTTTCCTTGTTTTAAATATAAATGACTACCGTAATTTCCGGACTATTAAGCGCACCCAAATATAAGCCGCACCCACTAAATTTGACAAAGATTTTTATTTTGAACATAAATAAGCCGCACCTGTCTATAAGCCGCAGGTCTCTACACTGAAACTAATGAACTTTACACAGGAAAGACAGTGTCTGTTACACGGCTTGTATCTAAACAGTAGCCTACCAAGAAAGTCATTGTTCACTGTCTTCCTCCTTCCTTTCACAACAATTTCTCTCGGGAGTTTATCTTTTGGCATCGTCGTGCGTTTAAAAATCACCATCGGTGAAGCTTTTCTCCCGATGCCGTGCAGCTCAGAACACAGGTGAAATGCGTTTTTTTTCATGCCCGGTTGTTTTCAGCGTGACGAATGATTCGCATTTCCTGTAGACAGTCCGAGTGAGCGGCAGGTCAAACGTCAGAGGAACCTCATCCATATTTATGATGTGGTGCGGCCCGATTCAGTGGGAGCCCGATATAATACTATGAGTTTCATTGGTTCACCTGAACCCGTTCGGCGATTTTATTGGTCTAATGTTATGGGGCTCAGTTTTTTGGCGGCTTGAAGTTTGTGAAATCGGGAAAAACCCAGGAAAAATCCATTAGCCGCTTCATTGTTTAAGCCGCGGGGTTCAAAGCGTGGGAAAAAAGTAGCGGCTTATAGTCGGGAAAATACGGTAATACCTTTTGTTTTATTTTAAAGATTCCAGATTTTCAATGTGGTCTCAGACTCGGACGCCATTGTAACTATCTGCATTGATGCCTTGTGTCACAGGTTTAGATCTGATTGCCGCTTTCTACGGTTGTTTGTATGCTGGCTGTATCCCGATCACAGTCAGGCCTCCTCATCCCCAAAACATCGCTACAACACTGCCAACTGTCAAAATGATTGTAGAGGTAAATATATTTGTCAACATCAATGAGCAAGAAACATATACTTATAGTTACAGAATTATAAATACAGTGAGGATGAGCTCACTGCACAACCAGAGCAGCTCCTGTAGCAGATTTGTTATTGTGCCAATCACAAGCATTTATGTAAATGTTTTAACTGACAGAAGCTCATGTGATCAGAAACCACTTTAGGGCTAAGGATGCACGTTTTCTCAGACTACTTTAGATTTCTCAGGACATAACTTGAAGTTTACATTTATAGCATTTGGCAGATGCCCCCTCATCTGAAGTCTCCATGTAATGCTGCTTCATTAGAACACACAAAGAAATACCATCAGTCTAAAACTTTTCAGGATGAGAATATTAAATGTAAGAAGCTTTCAAAGAGGCTAATAACTCAACTATTCAGACCTCTAGTGGGAGTTTATTCTACCACCAAGGTGCCAGAACAGAGACAAGTTTTAAAAGCATGTCTTCTTTGTAGACATGGTAGGACCAGTCGAGCAGTAGGTGAGGATTGGAGGGAGCACGTTGCAGTGTGGAGTAAGATAAAGTGCTGTGGGGTGAAGGGGTGCTGGTCTGATTTTGGTTGTTTAGGCAAATATCGGTGTGTTCAATCGATTGATGTGGGCAGCTACAGGAACCCAGTAGGACACACAGCAGTGGGATGGTGCCGGAGAATCTGGGAAGGTGGCAAACAAGTTGTGTGGCTGCAATCAGAATGCAGACCCTGTGTTGAAAACCAAAATATAACCACTTGGAACTCTTAATTTATAGTTATAATTGTAATAATTAAGGATTAAAGATTGTATGGTAACTTTCACTGATTTTAGTTCAGTCAGTGTTTGTTGAATATCCCTGGTTTGAGTGGTCAAATGTTGCTTTTGAATAATGTTTTCAAGTTTAGATCATTATAGCGATGAGTCCAATTGTCTATAAGGCTCAAATGGCATGAAAGTCAACATCACACTCTGGCTACACACAGCTTTATGGGGCAGCAAAGCCACATGCCAGTCAAAGTTTCCAGGCTGACCTCTGTTTGCATCTAAAATCACCTACATGGGTCCTATGAGCATCAGAACTGGATCATGGAGCAGAAGAAGGTGGATTGGTCTGATGAATCATGGGGAAGACCAGGTGCATGTGCCTCACTTAAATGGGGAAAAAGATGGAATTGGGATGCACTATGGGGAAAAAAGATAAGACGGTGGAGGAAGTGTAATGCTCTGAACAGTAAACCTCCCGCTATTTATGTGGATGTTAGTCTGCCATGTACCGCTCAACTTTAATATCGTTGCAGTCCAAGTACATCTCTTCAGGGCAACAGTATTCCCTCGTGGCAGTGGTCTTTTTTCAGTAATGTTTCCTACCACACCGCAGAAAATTGTTTAAAGTGTTGTCTTAGCCTCGGAATTCCCCAGATCTCAATCCGATCTAGTGTCGGTCTGCTGAGCAAAAAAGTCCAATTCATAGAAAACCCAACCTCATAACTTACATGGTTTAAAGTATACGCTGCTCATGTGTTGGAGTCAGATACCACTGCAAACCTTTAGAGTTCATCTCTCAGTGGTTTAGTTTTGACAGCACAAGTGGACCTACACAAAATTAGCCAGGTGATTTTAATGGTATGGATGATCTGTGAATAAATACACAATGATGACGGCAATGTCTGTAAAAATGGCTGTGCTTTCCAATACTTAATCCAATTGTGTGTGTGTCTGTGTGTGTGTTTTTGTGCGTGTAGGTGAGTCGTTCAGGGTGTGTTATGACCACACAGGTAATCAGTAAACTTCTGAAGTCAAAAGAGGCATCAGCAGTGGTGGATCTCCGATCATGGCCACCTGTTCTTGACACAGGTGAGAGGTGTGCAGGGAAATGAAATGAGTATTAGTTTTAGTGACACTAGTTTAAGTGAAAAGTTTTTTTTTTAAATATATATATTTGTGTAGTATTACATATGTGTATTTGTGATTTAGATGATCTGCCAAAAAGACGGTCTCATCTCCTGTATAAGCCATGTGATCCAGAGTCTTTAGCGTACTTAGACTTCAGTGTGTCCACCACTGGCATGCTTGCTGGAGTAAAGGTACACACACACACTAATTTGAAAATATACACACGCTCATCCAATCACAAAACATATTACGATGAGTGTAGAGGAAATGACTGTATTTGTTTTGTTTGGGTTTTTTTTTTTTTAAGATGTACAGATTGAAAACACTATGATCCCGTTTTGTCCACAACTACAACATTACATTGGATTTGAAATAAAATCTTCAAGTATTGGCAGTTTGCATTTACTAAAGCAAATATATATAAGGGTCAATGTGGAATTGAAAATTCATGTAGAAATTGTTTCAAGATTTTTTATTTGTCACAAACACAGTTATATACAGAATACAGCTTTCAGTGAAATGTAAATTCTATCAGCTGCTCAGAAAATTGTGCATTAGATTAAAGGAACTATACACCGATCAGGCATAACATTAAGTGGTGAAGTGAATAACTGATTGTCTCTTCATCATGGCACCTGTTAGTGGGTGGGATATATTAAGCAGCAAGTGAACATTTTGTCCTTAAAGTTGATGTGTTAGAAGCAGGTAAAATGGGCAAGCGTAATTTTGAGTGAGTTTGACAAGGGCCAAATTGTGATGTTTAGACGACTGGGTCAGAGCATCTCCAAAACTGCAGCTCTTGTGGGCTGTTCCCCATCTGCAATGGTCAGAATCTACCAGATTTGGTATATAGAAGTATATATTACATCCCTGGTGAACTTTTGAAATGGTGGAATTATTTCATAAAATGTTAATAAGTTTCTGCCCCTCAGTGACACATGTTTAACCCAGTGCATGTTAATACAGAGCCAAAACAACAACGTGCGATCCACTTATTTATTTGCATATCATTTTGATGCATTCAATAGAGTTTCTAGTTTGATAATATTGTGGTTGTGATATGATGTTATAATGATGATGGCATTCGATCACCGTCTCCTCTTTGCCTCTGTCCCTTCACCCCACAGATGTCTCACAGTGCCACCAGTGCTTTATGTCGTTCTATAAAGTTGCAATGTGAGCTTTATCCTTCCCGTGAAGTAGCGGTGTGTTTGGATCCCTACTGTGGACTGGGCTTTGTCATTTGGTGCCTCTGCAGGTATGAAGCACCTGATTATATTAGCGCGCTAGTCCTAAAACCTCTTCTCCCCTCCCCTCACTAAACTAAATTCTAGCATTAGAAAAGTGATTGTTTCTTTTTTTTTTTTTTTCGTCCTTTTGCAAGTCTGCTCTTCCTTAGAGTAAATTTTGTGATTTATTGATGAGCAGATTACAGAGCAATAGGAGTAAGCTGAAGTACTATTCAGACATGTAATCAGGATTCATTTATGCAGAATAAGTGCAGGGTAATTTCTACTGGTCAGTTTATAGTAGTATAAATTGAGCTTTTTGTCCTAGTAATAAAATAAAACCCTGAGACACATCACTAAAAATGGGATTATTTCACCTCTTTATGTACAAAATATATTCTGAAAAGGGTTTCACGTGGTTGTTATGGTTCTTTATTTAAGAAAATGAGTGTAATGTGTGTAATCTTTTTGTGTAGTGTGTATGCAGGGCACCAGAGCATACTGATCCCTCCAGCAGAGTTAGAGGTAAACCCGGCCCTGTGGTTACTCTCTGTCAGCCAGTTCAAAGTGAGAGACACTTTCTGTTCTTATTCAGTCATGGAGCTCTGTACCAAGACCCTCGGTACACTAACTCACTCACTCAAGGTGTGTATAAAAAATATATACATACAAACACACAATTTCCCACACAGTCTAGCAGTCACATGCACTCTCACATGAGTAAACTTCCACTGAGCGGCTGACGCATGTATAAATATACACTCATCCAATGTATGAATTTTGGACGTTCACATATAAAAACATCGCTTTTAGTTAGAGTACATTTTGTTTTTTGTTTTTTTTGTCAGTCAGATGTTTTCCTTGTATTTGACTCGCAGGCTCGAGGCCTGGATCTGTCTCGTGTACGCACATGCGTGGTGGTGGCAGAGGAGAGGCCTCGTATCGCTCTGACTCAGTCCTTTTCCAAGCTTTTTAAAGACGTCGGGCTTCACCCACGTGCTGTCAGTACTTCCTTTGGATGCAGGGTGAATCTAGCTGTGTGCCTGCAGGTTAGTTACATCTCAATCAACACACACTCGTGCACACACCCCGTTTTCATTTCATCATTTATTAAAAAACGAATACAACTTTCCTTGCTCACATGGATTAAAAAAAAATCTATTGCACTTAATTATATTATTTGCAATATTTGGTGCAATTAATAGACCACCAGTAGTCCCCGACTTTTGATGGAGATGCATTCCGATGACCCCATCGTAAAACTTGAAAATAAGTCCAGACATGGCCTAGCCTACCCAGGAGTAAAGAATGGTGGTCAATATGGGGTAGTATACGGTTAATAATTTAACAATTTTGAGTACAAAATTAAGCAAAACAGAGCAATTTACAGTGCCATGCAGTATAAAATATACAGTGTGTGTGTGTGTGTGTGTGTGTGTGTATATATGTATGTATGTATGTATGTATGTATGTATGTATGTAT
>JAAIIK010021399.1:10844-24940 GCA_014706435.1 Silurus glanis
GGAGATGCGTGACATTACATATTACATTACAACATTAATATTTAAGTACTGTCTTCTGCTTATTTATAAAGAAGTAAATCATGAGATGATTCTTATATAATGCAACAGCATGTCATTTTCTTCCAACTTCTCTCATTCTCTCAGACAGGAAAAGCCACTTTACATAATTGTAGGAAGTCATTTAGGGGAGTTATACATGCAGTGAATTGCCTAAAATAAAATAATAAAATAAAAGTGCTTTTTGGCTGAAATATATGTGATTCAACTTCAGCAGAGCTTTTACTGGCAAGAAATAAATATATACATCAATAATAAACTTTAGGTGAATAATGTAAATAAATTCTGCCATGTTTATTGTGTCTCGCCCCAAATTTAAAGCCATTTCTGAACACACAGGATTTTTCACCAGACAAATTTAAGATAAAAGTTTATGCTTTAGCAAATGCAACACGAATAGCTAGAATAGAGAACACGGAGTATAAAGTATTTACTTTCAGTGACCTTAAATATGTTCCTAAAACCTGAAAAGATGTTATAATTCCTTGAAGAGAATCAACCATAACATTTTATAAATTTGTACCCACCTACATTTTACAAAAAGTACCCTTTATTACTTGTATGTGCTTTAATGACCACTTGATTATGTAAAGTTTTGTCCAAGTAGAAAACAATCACTTCATAACATACACTATATGGACAAAAGTTTGTGGACACCTTTCCAGATTCATATATGCTTATCCCATGCGATGGATATTTGTGCTCATTCATCCACAAAGGCATTAGCAAAGCCAGGCATTGTAGGATGAGGAGGCCTGGGGTGCAGTCAACCATCCAATTTAATACGTTCAATAACTTTGAGGTCAGAGCTCCATAGCAGGCCATTCAAGATCTTCCACTCCAATCCATGTAAACTGTATCTTCATGGAGCTCAAGTCAAGTAAAGTTTATATCTATAGAGCTTTTCACAACGGACATTGTCTCAAAGCAGCTTTACAGAATTTGACAGTTAAGGTGAACAAGGTGTCCATATACCCATATGTAATACTATTGTACTTGAATGAGAACCTATTTGTAACACCAAAAAAATTTATTTATATCTTTGCCACTTTGTTTGATATTTTATTTACCAAAAAAAAAAAAGTTTGTTACAGTTGTATAAAAGTTATTTCTCCATACTTGTACTACATTCAGAATTTCAAATCATTAATGGTTCCTGAAAGCCACTGATGTATAAATATTTATACTGTTATCTGATATCGGTCTGATAATGCGCTCATTTTCTTGGTGGTTTGGGGGTAAATACGCAAATCAACATCTATAGTGCAATACCAGGTGATGCTCTTTTTGAAGTTAGCATATGACACAATCTTATGGTTTTCCATGCTGAAGAAGAAAAAAAGCAAACTGCACTGAGAAAACAAGAACCACTACATCATCTTCCTCCAGTAAAAATAAGCTGATGGAATATTTAAACCATAAAACACTGACAACCAACAAGGCAGCAAACGCAGTCTAAGTGAGGAGAAATTCTAGGTGCTTGTAAAGTGAGTGAAATGAACAGTTCTTACTCAGTACATTGTTCTTGAAGATCAGCTGCTATTGTGATTGACAACGAGCATTTGGACACAATAGAAAACGGGCGTAGTTTACAAATTCAACAAATCCTACTCTTTTCCACTGAACCTGCTCCATGGAAAATATCTGACACCCAGCATGAATAGTCACATCTGTGCACTTGCAATGGCTAATATGCAAACCGAGGGAAATGAAATCCACTTGCTCTGTGCTATCCCTGTGTAATTAGTAATAAATGTGTTACACATTTTCGATATCAGAATCCATATTCACCAAAAACATATACTAAGTCTGGGGGAATGGGATTGCTGCATTCCCACCACAAACTACACAATGAATTGCTCTTGCCCCTCTGTTTAGCCTTGAAATTTCTGAACCTTTCTCCAGGATCCCTGAGATGAGCTTAACGGGGTGACTGAACTTTACAGCGTTAACAAAGCAAAAGCTGCCCCTTCTCAAGAACGTGTATTTAAAAGGCTAGACTTCACTCGTTTCATACTGACGAGGTAGGACCAGCTCAGCCTCGATGCATCAGCCTGAAAGAGCACACCAGGATGGAGTTTGTGGATCTGTTGCTGTGCTGAGAAATAGTTATTTTGTTTTTTTAACTATTATAGGAAGTAATCATTTGGGGGATATAGGATTAGCATAAATCCTAATGGCATTGTCTAAAATATTGAACTCCATTTGTGGGTTTTTTTGTTTGTTTTTCAAGTAAAGCTAGAAAAGTGGCTACATATAAATCACCGGGCACCAAAACATCCAATTGATGCTTAAACAATTACAACAACCGCACAGCTACGGTTCAGACAAAACACCCAAACCACCACATTTGACTGTTACATTAAGGAGCTCTCATTATGAAAGTAACCTTACATGCTTGAATGATACTATTAGACTCTAGTAGAATGAGAATGTGTTTTGGGGAAGGGCGGGCAAAGCCAAGAATTTAATTTTATTTATAACATGAAATACATCACGAATGATTGAACACAGTTCTTTTTCTATTTATTTTTTTTACCTATGCATAATGTAACTACCGGTACATGGTCTGATATGCATTTCTGCTCCGCTATTGTAAAGAGTGGTTATTTCGGTACAGACTATAGACTCGTCAACTCTGGGAATTCTTCTCTGATCTCTCTCATCGTTGAGGTGTTTCATCCTTACTGTACGAACTGTGTAGAGATTATTGCAGATCCCAGATCAGCAGCTTCAAAAACAACCAGGACATCTGATAACAACAACCATGTCACCGTTAAAAAGTATTAAGGTAACTTTTTTCCTCATTCTCATGTTTGATGCAAATATTACCTGAAGCTCTTGATCTGTATCAGACATCTGACTGGCTTATATATAAGATAACTGTGTGTAGATGTTTATATGTTCCTAATAAAATGGCCAGTGAGTGTATATACTCATGTCATGGGAAGAAAAAAAATTGTTGAAATTTTCAGACACGAATGAGAATTTTTCACTGTTCTGTGTATTTTTTTTTCCTTTTCTTGTATTAAAGCTTCTCAACTCACAGAGCTCAAGTTCTCACAGAATGTTATTTTTTCTCTCCAAACTTGTGTACTCACATCACAATGTCCCACACCCTTTTTTTTGCACATGCATCACACATACACACACCACAAAGGAGGTGTGGAGCTTCCTCATATTAACCAATATCGCCTTAGTATTGAAAACATGATCAGTAAATGAGCTGCTAAACATATAAACCAGTATGTGTGCTTTGTTTTGTGTTGTTCTGAGGGATTTTTTTCCACAAAGGCCTTCAGCACTTCTAAAGGTTCAGAGTAGATGTGTCTTATCCATTCACCTTGGAAATGCTTCCTGAATAATTTGATGTTCTCTATAATGTCGGAACATGATGAGTGCGCATGTTTATGCTAATGTGCTACAATCCGATGTGCTCAGACTTCCAGTTCTGATCTAAACCTGTTCCATCGCTAACATGGACACCCAAAGCAACTTGTATAGCTGGTCTCTGAATTTCATTAATATACAAGAAAATGAATATTTACACCAAAAGTTTCTATGAATTAAGTGAAAAGAACCGAATATATATACATATAGATGTTTGCTAAAAAAAAAAAAATAATAAATAAAATAGTTAGTCTTATTGTGATTATGATCAAAGCAACAGACAAATGTTACGAATGTAACCTGAATATTTTTTTTGAAGGAAAATCAAGTTCTTCCATGTAGAAAATGATGGCTGGCAATGGCGAGATCTGTTTGCTGTTATCTGTGTGTGGAGCCATTTTGTGTTCAGGTGTCTTTTCCTGACTGAGTTGAATGACACTTTTCAGAGCATTTTTCCTGTCAGAAGTTAAGTTGTTTGGAGTTTGGAACACAATGGATTGCAGGATTAGCGCTCTTACATGTTACTCTTATCTAAATGTCAGTGTTGAAGCTCTGAAGCGCTCTGATGTGATGTTTGGGGGAATCTTCCAGTCTGTGCTTGCTGCTGACTGCAACAATGTTTTGGCTAGTACGCTAGCCACATGCTTATGTGTGCTACTGTGTATGCTAGCCTACGTATGCTAGTCAAACTTTCCTATTCAGCCCTTCACAATTGCTTTGATGCTTCTTTTGCATTGTTCACATTAAAATGTGCTTTTTACATAAAGTTAATTTCATTCATTCTCTGCCTTTTTCCTCTCTTTCATTCTTATTGAAGATGCCTTTGATGGCATTTGTAATGCTGCCCGTCTTCATGGTACTCGGTCCAAATTCAACCACCAATTACAAATGATTCTTTCCGATTCAGGAACAGGCGGCTACGCTGGATAACAAAACGAGCAAAATGACAAACAACGTCCCACAACTTTCCGTCACAAAATCAAAAGGCTAATCAGACTCCGATATCTTGTGATCTTTGATAATGTCACAATGTCCAATGTGTGATCTGAGAAAGCAACAAAACGGCACGGTTCAAAGCCAAAACCTTGCAAGCACAACGTGATCGAGGATTCGGATCAAAATCCGTTTCTTTAAGTCTGTATTAATGATTTTATGTTCATTATCTTATTTATTGTAATTACGTTATGCTTTTTTTTTTTCTTTTCATTTTATTGTCGACAGTTTCAGGAAGGCTGAAACATGTGGGAGTGTTTATTTCCGGGATTGTGATTCTACACTTGATTCCAAACCAAAAGGTTTGCTGATCTCTTTTAAAGACTTGCTGTGTCGCACGAAAACGTGGAATATTTGAAGAATGCCTTCCTTGAGCAGGCTAAAGAGCACTGAGAAGCTACTACAATAAATTACGCAGAGATTTATTAAACCGAAAGCCTGGTGACTCACAGAGACACAAAGAAATAAAGCTGTCCGACTGCATTGCTCAGCCAGCACTGGTGAACATCAGCGATTAGTAGTATGTTGAAACTAGCATTTCATGTGTCAACCTGTGACCTCATTAAAAACCTAAATGTGGTGTCTGAAGAAATGACACCTGTGAAGGGGTCTAGAATGGCAGGAACTGAATTCGGCAATCGTGACCCCTAACGAACTGCTCAGAACTGCTCAGAACTGCTCCTTCAGCACACGCCTGTTTATTATTAAATGTTATGGCATGAAAAAAATTCCACACTTGGCAGGTTGGACTGGAAATTTGCAGCAAGGTTTGGTGCACAGCTGCTGATTAGTTATCACTGGAATGCATGAAAGCATTTTCTGTTCCACTGATCTGAACATGAACATTTACCGAACTCCACCTTCTTTTCATAATCTCCCGTATCCCCTTTAATTCTGAACACCATCTGCTCTAAGCTCAAGATAATATCATTAACAGATGCCCAGGAATAGATCAGGGTCAGACTGCGAGAATGTTCTATTTTCAGGCTCTTGCTGTAGAAAGATTTGAAGAGAGGGGGGGGAAAATCCCTGATGATGTCATATATATTCCACACACATTCCTTCATCTCAACCTCTTGGTTTTCTCTATATCGACACTACTTTCTTGCTGTGGGTCTGGGAGGCATCCGAGCAAACCCTTTTTCCCCCCTCAAAAAAACTAATTTCAGGATTCTTGTAGCCCTTTAGAGGTACTATCTAATCATAATGTAGCACATTGGATCTGAATTAAGTCGAGAAATACAGGCTGAGAACTCTCCTCACCAGGTCCAACTCACTTCAGCTTGCACGCACCGACGCACCACAGCAGGTGCACAGAAATAGAACACAACTGCAAAGGGGAAAAAACAATGGCTGGCGAGTTTGCATTGTAAAACCCCATAACCTTGTGTTCACGCTAGCAAATGTCATGTAACTCGTGTCACTCGTGGCTGTACGTGCTGACAGCTTTTTTTCTGCTGCGTGTGGGTTTGTACTGCCTGTTTTTTTTTTTCAGTTTGGATATTAAATAGTGGTGGCTAAAATCTATTCGCTTCTACAATCAAAAGTATTTAAGTCTGCAATGTTCTCCTTTACGGCAGTTAAAGCCAGCTCTGCTCAGCCTCTAGACCTGTTTCATTCTTTCCTGTTCCTTCTATCTAAACACATGACTCACTCTTTGCTGTTGTTTATGTTCCCAAGTGGATTTCCCAAAGATTGCATTTTCCAAAAACTGTTTATGCCCACATTAAGACTCTCCCTCTCTCCAGGGAATAATATCACCTGGAAACCGTGGACTAAACTGTACCAAACAACTGTTGCTCTAATCATATCAACTAAAAAGAAATAAACATCCTTTTAACACTCGAAACTCGTAGCAAAAAAACCTGCTGAAAAATAACGAGTCAGAATTTCTCTCTCAGTACAGAAAGGACGTTGTTAGAGATAACTGCTCAATGTCAGCAATCGACACTATATGGGGAAAAAAGTTTTTGGACACCTGACCATCAGAGTCTATGTGCTCTTCGAACATCCCGTTCCACATTTAGTCGGCGTTTCTTTTGTTTAAAAAAAAAAAAAAATAATAACCTTCACTCTTCTGGGAAGATGTTCCTCTAGATTTTGTGGTGCGCTTGTGGAGATTTGTGTTCATTCAGTAAAGTCAGGTATTGATGTAGGATATAGAGGCCTAGGGAGCAGTCAACATTCCAATTCATCCCAAATATGTTCAATAGGGTTGAGGTCAGTGATCAATAGCAGGCCATTCAGGATGTTGTGCTGCAAACCATGTCTTCGTGGACCTCCGGCATTGTCATACTGGACCGGGTTCGGGTCTTCTAGTTTAAGTGAAGGGAAAATGTAATGCTTGTACATCCACAGACACCCTATACAATTGTGTGCCTTAAACTTTGGGCTAATAATTTAGTGAGGAAACCACATATGGCTGAAAAAGTCAGGTGTCCAAGTACGTTTGTCCAGATAATGTATATTAGCAATGTTCAAAGGCTAACAGGCCATCTACTTATCAGTGTTAGTTTATTAAGTGCATTATGAACAATTAATTTATTTATTTTACATGTCAGGGTCAAATTAGACCCTTATTGTTTTGTCAAATTAAAATTTAAACCTTAATTTATTTACAATAAATTTTTTAATAAAATAAATTAAAACTTATTTACATACACAAAAAATAAACAGCATTAGCCTCTTAGCCAACTGTTGTTGCCCACGTTGCTTATGTTCGTAATTGTAATTTAATTATCAATCATTATGAAACATGCAACAAATCTAGACATGGATCCCTTATCCAGTGTAGACTGGGACTTCTACAGCTGAGCACATCTACAGCTTATCAGTTCATATCGATAGTTGAAGGACCATTTAAAGAGGAATGAAGGGAAAAAAAAAATCATTTCTAATGCAAGGTTAATTAAAGACAGATAGACATACGACAAAGCGTGCGTAAGCCAAGACCGTGAATTTTGCGCAATCATTTTTATCCATAGGAGACATACAATTAAAGTAAATGTGTTGAAATGAAAGTATACTACAGTGGTCACATTTTCCTACATTGACCTGTTCTGGCTTAACGCTGGCTGTGATTCACACACATTCTCACACACCCTATACAGCGAGTCTCTTACTTTCTCCACTGTTTAACCTTCCAATTTATTTATTGCCGCAATTACGATCGGGATTATTTGCAGCTCGACGTAGACTGTAACAAAGGGTGTATGCTTTTCTCATGGTAGAATGAATTCGCAAGCAAGTTGAATTTTTTTTATTGTTCTGAATGGATTATTTAACATGAGATCTACTGAACTTTCTGGTTCACAAATATTTGCAATGAAGGAAAAAAAGGTATATGAGGGAGTAAGTAAACAGTCCCGGTACTGGCCGATATGTGATACTAATCCCTTGTGGTCACTTCTGGTTTCTGTTTCCAAATTATGCAAAATGAAAATGCCAGAAGAGTTGCACAAGATTACAAATCTTCGACACATTTTCGATACCGTGCAGCGGTAACCAATTCCACACCAATGCTGAATTTACAAATCAAACATTAACCTGGCACAGCGATCCTGTCGAATGAAATGGCACAGAAAAAAAAAAGCAGCTTCGAATATCCAAATAAAGAAAACGAGTATCACACAATCAACTGAACTGTCAGATTGTTGATAGTGTATCGCTAACCTGGATCAGTGAAGTACTGAATCAGTGTATACACACTAATGATAGGTAATGAATGTCATATCCTATTCATTTGCAATCATTTGATCCTGCTCAGGGTTACATGCGGTGTGTGTGTGTGTGTGTGTGTGTGTGTGTGTGTGTGTGTGTGTGTGTATACTGGCTGTAAAGTCTGAATAAGGTTCTTCATGGAGCCCTGTAAACACACATTCACACACTTATTTACACCTAGGGGCGATTTAGAACAGCCGATCCACCTCACAGCATGTTTTTTCTGGAGGTAAGATGAAACCCAGAGAACCCACGAGGAACCCCTACGTCTTCATGGAGAGAAGATGCAAGACAGCAAACAGTAACCAGAGTTCAGGATTGAACGTGACCCTGGAAGAAAAGGTAGACACTTGCCACATCTGCGCAGCGGTACATTTTCAAAGGGGTATATATGCAAACGTAAAACACACACCAGGTCTAACACACAAACATCTTCACCATCAGGAAATCAGAGCTTCCTGAAGAAGACAAAGTGAATGCACTGAAACACTAAACCCGTGATAGTAATCCAGGTGGTTGTCATGTGAAGAATTCAAAGTGTTTAAAGTCAAGGGGGATCAGAGATATAGATTGGAATGTGAATGAAGCAAAAGAAGAAATGCAGTTATGATGCAGAAGCACTTGAGTCAAAATCACCAGGTTTGTAATTGCATCACTTTTACAGGTCAAAGGTTTCGGCCACAGTGTTTTTTCGTGCACAGTAACACGCAACTTTAAGTGTAAGTATGTGAGCATTAAAGAAGCACGAACTCACCCACGGTGGCAACTCAGAAGTTGGTAAACTCTGCTTGAACGCTTTCACTGGGTGTTCGAAAAAGGCCAGGGCTTTATTTACTCCTGAAAACCGCACTCCCCGGTGCCGTCTGATCCAAAACAGCGCGACCAGGGAGATCAGAATCCAGCTGAAACTGAACCCCAAATATCCTAGGACATAAACCGGGAAGATCAGAAGGAAGGTCTTGGCGAATTTCACTCCGGTGTGTTTGGCATCGTCCACGGCGCTTTGGGTCTCGGCGCTCGGCTCCGGAGCTGCCCGTTCCTGCGCTGTGGGTCCTGCTGGACACGGGGTCGGTACCGGATCCTGGGCTCGTGACAATCCGGGCATTTTGGGATCCGATCCATTTACAGTGGCGGTCATTTACAAATGCGTGGTGATGAACTCAATGCGCTGGGAGATGATCGAGTTCTCGTTCTCCGCTCATTAGTTCCTGCACTTCCTGCAGATGATTGAATCACTTTGGGGCTGATTGGGAAGGGAACTACGCAGCGTCCTCGCCTCGACCTTGACTAATGCGAAACGGAGGGGGAATCTTTTTTTTTTATTCCCCCACAACTTACTTACTTGCTTAATCAATACGCGATCGTTACTAACTTTCCGTTGGCATTTCGTGTCACGTCTCAGAAAGTCACCTACCTACACATCTGCGTCTGGCACGGAAGCGCGAGCTCTAGCAGCATGGCGGCGCGCTACACTCGGGTTTGCTCTTCTCTGTCCACATCCTGCCACACGCTTTTTTTTTCTTTTCCTCCCCTGGGCCAGAGAACAGACACGCACACAGTACGGGCACAAGACACACACCCAAACTGCATGCTGGAGGACCAACCCCTTCTCATTTTACAAAAACAGAGCTGTGACGCGGAAGAGGGTGTGATGGGGAGAGAGAGAGAGAGAGAGAGAGAGAGAGAGAGAGAGCGCCATCTAGTGAGCACAGACTATGCAAAACCAAATCCTAAGTAAATCAAATCCACTGAAAAACTATTTGCATGGCAAACCCGTCATTTGATTGTTTTGGTTTTTTTGTGACATTTAGTCTTAAGGTCAGAAAAATAGTGTTTTTTTTCCCTTTTAACTCTTTTTCATTTTTATGTGTTTCTATAATGGATTACAATTGAAGAAACTGTGTAACAGCTTCTTCCCTCAAGCCATCAGACTTCTTAACAAAAAACTGAACTGAACTGAACTTACACACACACACACACACACACACACACACACACACAAAACTGTGTGACTGATCTGTACAACCCAGACTCAACACACACTCGTACTCACTTCACAAACCCATGACTTCAGTACCACTCACATCACATCACTTCATTACCATAAACTGTTTACATGCCATTTTTGCACAGCTTTTCTGTATTGCTGCTATTTGCTCTTTTGCACAACATTTTGTTTACTTTTTTGCTACTGTTCACTTTGTCTCTATACAACAGGTTTACTGGTTGAGCTGTTTTGTGTGTTGTCCTGTGTTGTCTTTGCACTGTTTGCACCAGGTTGCACACGTGCACTTTATGTGGTGAGGACACTAGTTCTTAGCCCTGTGTTTTTCTGTTTCTGTGATTATTGTTGTATGTAGCATCAGGGTTCTGGAGGAACGTTGTTTCATTTCACTGTGTACTGCGTCAGCTATATATGGTTGAAATGACAATAAAAGCTTCTTGACTTGACTCTTGACTTGAAATCAGGATATTCACAGTAAGAGATTAATGTGGGAATAGAACCAGCACACCTGAAGAGGTCATAAACACAAAATGTCTTGTCCTTAGGGGGATGATTTGTCAAGAGTAATAAAAGTGTCAAAAGAACAAAGCCAAGATTTGACGTGGTCGTGGTCGTTAAGCAACCATAAGTGAATCACATGCTATCCTTATTTTATTGAATTGGAAATAACCTGGGCATGTAAATCTGGGCAAAATGGTGGCAGATAAGGGTGTTACACAATGTTACACAGATGGCAGAAGAGGGTATTTAAAGATTGTGTGTTGACTGTGTTTTTGGATACTTCCATGGATTTTCTCTGCTGGTCTAAACATGATCAGAATCACTGACTTACTTTTTAATATGTTAAATTATTCCTAATAGTCTATTCTCTCCATTTAACCCAGCCATTAGGGTTGCACAAGCCAGTGCACTCTTAGTGCCGGTCCCAAGCCCGGATAAATGGGGAGGGTTGCATTAGGAAGGGCATCCAGCATAAAACATGTGCCAAATCGAATATGCAGGTCACGATTAAGAATTTCATACCGGATCGGTCGAGGCCCGGGTTAACAACGACCGCCACAGGTATCGTTAGCCAACAGGGTACCGGTGGAAATTGGGCTACTGTTGGCCGAAGGAGGAGAAGGAGAGGAGGAAGACGTCTACGGAGGCGACAGGGAAAGGAGAAGTGTAGGAGAGTGGAGGTTCGGGTTGGTACTTTAAATGTTGGCACTATGACTGGTAAAGGGAGAGAGTTAGCTGATATGATGAAGAGGAGAAAGGTAGATATGTTGTGTGTTCAGGAGACCAAGTGGAAAGGGAGTAAGGCCAGAAACATTGGAGGTGGGTTTAAACTATTCTATCATGGTGTGGATGGAAAGAGAAATGGTGTAGGGGTGATTCTGAAGGAAGAGTACAGTAAGAGTGTAGTGGAGGTGAAGAGAGTTTCTGATAGGGTGATGATCGTGAAGGTGGAAGTTGAAGGGATGATGATAAATGTCATCAGTGCCTATGCTCCACAAGTCGGCTGTGAGATGGAGGAGAAGGAAAGATTCTGGAGTGAATTAGATGAAGTGGTAGATGGTGTACCTAGAAATGAACGATTGGTGATTGGGGCAGACTTTAATGGACATGTAGGTGAGGGGAACAGAGGTGATGAGGAGGTTATGGGTAGGTATGGCCTAAAGGAGAGAAATGTGGAAGGGCAGATGGTGGTAGATTTTGCTAAAAGGATGGAAATGGCAGTGGTGAATACGTATTTTAAGAAGAAGGAGGATCATAGGGTGACGTATAAGAGTGGAGGAAGGTGCACACAGGTGGACTATGTTCTATGTAGGAGATGCAACCTGAAGGAGATTGGAGACTGTAAGGTGTTGGCAGGGGACAGTGTAGCTAGACAGCATCGGATGGTGGTCTGTAGGATGGTTTTGGAGGTGAAAAAGAAGAGAAGGAGAGTGAGGACTGAAAGAAGAATAAGATGGTGGAAACTGAAGGAGGAAGACTGTAGTGTGAGGTTCAGGGAAGAGGTCGGACAGAGGCTCGGTGGTGGTGGAGAGGTGCTGGATGATTGGGAAACTACTGCAGGAGTGATGAGGGAGGCAGCTAGAAAAGTACTTGGTGTGACATCTGGAAATAGAAAGGAAGAGAAAGAGACGTGGTGGTGGAATGAGGAAGTGCAGGAGAGCATAAGGGGAAAGAGGTTAACAAAACAGAAGTGGGATCGACAGGGTGATGAGAAAAGTAGGCAGGAGTACAAGGAGATGCGGCAGCAGGTAAAGAGGGATGTGGCGAAAGCCAAGGAAAAGGCATACGAGGAGCTGTATGAGAGGTTGAACACTAAGGAAGGAGAAAAGGATTTGTACCGATTGGCCAGGCAGAGGGACCGAGCTGGGAAGGATGTGTTGCAAGTTAGAGCAATAAAGGATGGAGATGGAAATGTGTTGACTAGTGAGGAAAGTGTGTTGAGAAGATGGAGGGAGTATTTTGAGCAGCTGATGAACGAGGAAAATGAGAGAGAGAAAAGGTTGGATGATGTGGAGTTAGTAAAGCAGGAAGTGGATAGGATTAGTAAGGAGGAAGTGAGAGCAGCGATTAAGAGGATGAAGAGTGGAAAGTCGGTTGGACCAGATGACATACCGGTAGAAGCATGGAGATGTTTAGGTGAGATGGCAGTGGAGTTTTTAACCAGATTGTTTAACAAGATTTTGGAAGGTGAGACGATGCCTGAGGAATGGAGAAGGAGTGTGCTGGTACCGATCTTTAAGCATAAGGGAGATGTGCAGACCTGCAGTAACTACAGGGGAATTAAGTTGATCAGTCACACCATGAAGTTATGGGAAAGAGTAGTGGAAGCCAGGCTGAGAGAAGAGGTGACCATCTGTGAGCAACAGTATGGTTTCATGCCGAGGAAGAGCACCACAGATGCCTTATTTGCTTTGAGAACGTTGATGGAGAAGTATAGAGAAGGTGAGAAGGAGCTGCATTGTGTATTTGTGGATTTAGAGAAAGCGTACGACAGAGTGCCAAGAGAGGAGTTGTGGTATTGTATGAGGGAGTCAGGTGTGTCAGAGAAGTATGTGAGGGTGGTGCAGGACATGTATGAGGACAGTGTGACAGCAGTGAAGTGTGCAGTGGGAACGACAGACTGGTTCAAGGTGAAGGTCGGACTGCATCAAGGATCGGCCCTGAGCCCTTTCCTGTTTGCAATGGTGATGGACAGGTTGACTGACGAGGTCAGACAGGAGTCTCCCTGGACTATGATGTTTGCGGATGATATTGTTATTTGTGGTGAGAGTAGTGAGCAGGTTGAGAAGAGCCTGGAGAGGTGGAGGTACGCGCTGGAGAGGAGGGGAATGAAAGTCAGTAGGAGTAAGACAGAGTACATGTGCGTAAATGAGAGGGAGGGCAGTGGAGTGGTGCGGTTGCAGGGAGAAGAGGTGGAGAAGGTGGAGGAGTTCAGGTACCTGGGGTCAACAGTGCAAAGTAATGGGGAGTGTGTTAGGGAAGTAAAGAAAAGAGTGCAGGCAGGGTGGAGTGGGTGGAGAAGAGTGACAGGAGTGATTTGTGATAGAAGGGTATCTGCAAGAATGAAAGGAAAAGTTTATAGGACTGTGGTGAGACCTGCGATGTTGTATGGTTTAGAGACAGTGGCATTGAGTAAAAGGCAGGAGGCGGAGCTGGAGGTAGCAGAGCTGAAGATGTTAAGGTTTTCGTTGGGAGTGACGAGGATGGACAAGATTAGAAATGAGTTTATTAGAGGGACAGCGCATGTTGGACGTTTTGGTGACAAGGTGAGGGAGGCGAGATTGAGATGGTTTGGACATGTGCAGAGGAGGGACATGGGGTATATTGGTAGGAGAATGCTGAGGATGGAGCCGCCAGGCAGGAGGAAAAGAGGAAGGCCAAGGAGGAGGTTCATGGATGTGGTGAGAGAAGACATGCAGGTAGTTGGTGT